>WHSE01000042.1:0-89643 GCA_012295165.1 Asparagus setaceus
AGTAGTAGTTATAAATTTTCTTGTACCAAACAAGCGATGACTTTCACAAAAGCTTACCAGCGCGCGAATAATGGTGTTAACATGCCCAGGAACAGAGCCAAACTAAGAAAAGACACTGTAATGCAAATATGGACATCTCCACAACTGTAAATATTCACGTATTTGTCGTGTATAGATTACTCAAAAGAGAGAAAAGACTAGGCTTCGTACTTCCATCATTAGAGAAGTTAGTTTATTTTGCATGGACTTAAATACTACGCCATGAATATTGTATTCATGTACCTAAATGTTTACAATAAAACCCCTCTAACCTCCATAAATTTCTGATGGTTCCTTGGGGCAATTATGATGATGAATGTATATTGGAGGTTCTTTGTTTTATTATCATTTTATTTATTTATTTCTAGAAATTATCACTTTTTCCAACTTTTGTTGCATCATTACTTGATTTTGGAGATATGTTTGCTTTGTATTCATTGATGTATTAGGTTCATGTGTAGGTGAATTATCCTACCAAGTTATATTCGGATCTCAGTCATGAGGTTAAAAATAAGCTGTGATAAGAGAAAAAAAGATGAAGTCTTTTCTATTATTCTTTAGTCTCTCAATAACTTTTGTCTTGAAACATTATCTTCAGATTGTGTAGTAACACCATTCACCCAAGTTATGTGTTCACTTCTTGTTTCTAAATGAATGCTTACCAAATTTTGAATTAGAAACATTCTTCTCCTTTCATTTTAAAGAATTGATGATTCATGTATATACCTTTGCATATTATAGATTATCGTAGATTAAGTAGCTTTCATAGTTTATATGTATTGCTATTGTTGAAATTTTTCTATAGTATTTGATTGTCATGTAAGATTTTAGCTTTCACTTCTTGCTGGAAGGAATAGTGGATGAAATGAAAATATTATGAATTGAAGAGGAGCTTAAGGAATTTTTAGGATGCAATCATGTACTTACTACTTTCACTTCTTATTTTGACCTTAATGTAAGTTGATGGTACTGTTGGGACGATTTTGAGATGGCATAATAAAGTTTTGTTTAACAAAGCTCCGAAGTATATATGGTGGGTTTTAATTTATACTCCAACAACATAATAGACATATATATTAAACTATTAAAGAAATTCCATTCCATTATCTACCCAAGAATCTAAATCGATATCCCATGTAGGGAGAGAATTAATATCTTTTCAATCACAAGATAGATGATATAAAACAATTAACAACACTCATTACAAATTTTCCAAGCTATAACATTGACATATTTTGAATATTATTTATTCAATTTCCTTAATGATTGTTTGTATCACATGTTGCCCTGCTTAGATCTTCAAAGGCTTTTCCTGCTTCGGCGTTGTTTATTGCTCCTTTGTCCCTTGCATGCGAAGCCTGATTGCCTTTGAATTTCCTCAATGAAGGGGAAATCAGGAGTTCTTCTTGTAGTATGGCATGATTGTATACACTGTCTGGGCTATGGAGAGAAATAAGAAGATTAATGCTCCAAGAAGCGAGATGAAGGCCCAAGGATTGCTGAGGTAAGTCTGCATGAAGATGGCACGCCACTTATGCCATCTCTTCTTGCAGTACTGTTCTACGTTCTTGTTCACATTATTTTCGTCTTTAGAAACGGAGTATTGCAGCTCCTTGGTGGTGCTATTGAAGAAGGAAGCTATCTCATTGTCGCTTCCTGTCAAGCAAATGATAATCCCTTTCTTCCTGAGCAACGCGACATCTTTGGCAGTGTCAATGAGATTATCCATGAGAGAGGCATAATAAGTAGCCCTGTAGCTGTTTCCGTGCAGCTGCTCATAGGCGATGTAATTGAGGAGCAGAGTCTTAGTTTGGCTGTTGAAAAGGAAGCAAGGGAGACGGAGGACTCCGTTACTGAAGCTGATGTCGTTGAAGCCTCCTGTTTTGACTTGCTTAATGCTCACCCCTGCCTGGACGAGCTCTGTCGCTGGACGGACAGTATAGTCGGTGTCATGGTAGTAGCCGCGAAAGGGGCTTTCATTCTTCAGTTTAAGGTCCAGCAAGTGGTCTCCCATTCCTCTTATGCTTTCTGGCTGTACATCGAAATTGTGGCAACACTGGCTGACGAAGCGTTGGCTATCGTGAATCTGTTGATTGGCCAGCAATTAGTTCTTTAACGAAAATGTAAATTTTATTGAGCCCCCATGAACTTTGGGGTCTCAGAGAAAATCCATCTTGAACTTTTAAAATTATATACTAAATCCCCTTAATTATTGATTGTTTTCATAAATGGCGTTGACATGTAAGACTACAAAGTAAAATTGTACTTCATAGTCATTATCCGGAGCAAAATTCAGTGTGGAGAGTGCAAGCTAGGACTTATGATTCCTGGTTTTAGAGAAGTTTAATCAAAGTGAGGGATTAGGTTGGAAACTGATGGCCTACCCAGCAAGATATTATTCTTATTATAGAGAAGTGGGAGCTGAATGAGAAATTGGTTCCCAATTTGAAATATAAAGGTTTGTTTTCCTCATCCTCCCTGAGTTAGACTCCTACAAATAGCGGAAATCTCTCAACCAAAAACGTGACAAAATATCACGTTTCATTTTCTCCAATATTTTCTCTTCCGTTCCCTATTCCCTCTCATTCGATAATTAAAACCGAATAAGTGGCAGAAATCTCTCAACCAAAAAGCTTGGAACGACTCATCTCAAGGCAATCTCTCTATTCTCTCACACAACAATTCTCCATACTTTTTTCTCTAATTTCTGGTTTATTTTGTCGGGCAACAACAATTCTCTATACTTTTTTTCCCTAGTTTCTGGTTTATTTTGTCGGACAAACATCTGTTTCAGCAAGAGATCAGAGTTCACAACTATCATTTTAGGACAGTGAAACTTATTTAAATTTATTCAGTATTTTAGAATTATGATTATTTGCAGGAACCTATCTAACAATCTAGAACGATATTTGAATCCTAACTCTACATATTTGGTTCTGGTGCAAATAATCATCTGCCTTTTCCGCTATTGTATATTTGTGTGTTTCTGCAATGTTTGCCAACTATAATTTGGGAAATAATTCAGAAATCATCTGCAAAATCTGTTTCAGTTTGGATATTGTTCTCTGTTTATTTGCTTTTTATTTGCTGTAACTTTATTTAAAACTCATCGAACTCTGTTCACTAATCTCTACGAGTTTGGTCTGTGTCCTCTACCTAAATTTTATTGACTTGCATTTACAAACTTCATATACTAAGTTAATCAGTTTAGTGGTATATGTTTTGTCTTTGAATAAAAGACTAGTTTTAAGTTTCTGTAACTTTCCTTGTTCACACTTTCATATCCTATTTGCTGAAGGTTCATTCAGTTACAATTACTAATTACGTCATATGTCAGTAAACGGTCCTACATGATTCATATTTATATGTCATGATAATTTTCAATTGTTATTGGACTCTCATATCTAATTCAATTTGTATATGTTGATGCACGAAATCAACTTGCAGGACTGAGTCCGTGAGATTGGACTCTATCGTAAAGGGCCCCTCAATCAGCTTTGATAACAAAAGTAAGCCTTTGTTTTCTGCGCAAATTGGGGGATGAAGACATCATCGTGACTTGGGCTTCGAACGCGCAGAGAAGGGTCTTGGTCCACTTACTCCTTGTTTTTATTTGGGTGAATTCTTGACCGTGTGCCAATGAAGATAAGTCGAGGATCCTTATTGATTGTATGATAAGGTGGAAGATGTTGACAACGCCCCTTTGTGAAGGTCGCGCCTTGGAGGAAAAGTAGATCTCGGTTGATGAAGACCAAAAGTTGTACTTTTTCCCACAGGGGTTTGTTTGCAAACTCTCTTGTGAGAAAAAGATAACTCCGACTATGTGAGAAGTCACACCCAGTGTTTTGTAGAAGCCAATGAGAGGATGAAACTCCTTAGGGAGTGGTAGTTGCTATTGGGTGATTAGACACCCTAGTGAACAAATCTCGACAGAGAGGTGATAGGCCAATGAGAAAACCGTAATGAAGAGGAGATATGTGACTCAAAGAACCAAGGAGAGCCTAAGGTAGCCCAAGGAACCTACTAGAGCAAGAGCAACTCTGCTGGAGGAGAGGAAAGCTCAACCTTAAGGCCAAGAGACTTGGATAAAAGTTTGGAGATTTTAGAACCAACTTGGAGCCTTCAAGCCCTTTGGATGTGAGCTAAGGGTCTCTATTTATAGAGAAACCATTGTTAACGTGGTTTTAGGTGGTTTACGCGGTACTTGGTTTACGCAAGCTACTCTTACAGCCTTCCAGTGTACGGGTTCGAAACAGACATTGACATGACGTCCTTTTCAACAACTCTTGTAGCATTTATCATGTACGCGGTGTTAGTAGTGCCGCATAAACACTTTCATTGGTTGTTTTTGCAGCCCATGCAAACTTTATGTAGGACTTTTTTTCTTGTAGCTCGACGCTCGCTCGCTAAAGTTTTGTCGACCATTTCGGTTTGTCAATTGATGAAAGTTTATGCTCAATTAACTTTACGCTAGTTAGCCATGTAATCTTAGCATCGCGTGAATCCTAGCACTATAAACCCTAGTACCGTGTGAGTTTCTTACAGCGTGTTCTTAACTCGCGTAAACATGGCTTGGTCAATTTTGGGCGAGTTTTGATCGATTCTCACTCGGTGTACATCCGGGCTTCATGACTTTGCATCTTTAGCTCCTTTTGGGTTCATTTCACCATGTTTAACCCTTCGATCACTTTAGAATGATCATTATACCCTGCAAGCCTCCTCGTAGCGTCATGGGGTGCTTGGTCGATAGTTTGACCTTTTAACCATCTACGGTCTTGAGTTCGGGGTGTAATTGCGTCTAATGGATTGGCACGAGATCATAGAAGCGTCGATTGATGATGGTGGGCTATCCACCAATGCCCTCGATGCCTAAGTCGATTCTTGATAAAATATCATAAATAGTAAGTAAATATGCTAGGGATTTAGAGGAAGGCGATCCTTAACCTAGGTCGTGATCGTAAGGCTAGGTCAAAGCTCCTCATGTCTTAGTTTAGGTAGGAGGGGTATCGATTGCCTAGGCGGTCGGACTCTACACGTATCACTATCCTAACAATCGAGATTTTTGAGGTGTATATTTGGCCCTTAAAGTAGATACCTAGCCTACAAGGTATTTACTTGAGTGGCAAGTGTTACCACGTGGCAATATCTCATTGGTAGGATGGTACGATCGGCGTGTGTATAGATTGACCGATTATGGAAGTCGGCAATTAGGAGATTGGTTATTCCATTGATATATCCTAATATGGTATGTTGAGAATAAGATATAGTTTAAATCAATCATCTTTAATTAAGGTGGACCACCATAGGAACTGGGCCAAATTGAGATAAGGCATAATAGTTGACCTATTAAGACTAGTTATCATGGACCCATATCATTATATCAGAGCTTGGGGTCAGGTCCATGTGTTCTCGGGAAAAGTCATTATCTTTTCATCGGTGAAATCATTCTACCTTGATGGGATTACAAATGAGTTTCAAATAAAAATCACCTTTTATAAGGCTTTTACAATGAAAAGGATAAAAATTAAAACTTTCCTCCTTGTGAACAAGCGGGATCCGTTTATCGGATCACCATGCGATGGATTCTTTGCTTGTCTTGGGGATATGTTCCGTGGACCACCGCGATTCCTTTCCCAAGTGTTGATCGAGCGAGATGCGGATGCGGATCTAGATCTAAAAATCCCTCCTTTTTCGTGGGAATTCTTAGATCGATGATCGAGATCTAAACGAATCGGAGATTAATTCGCCAAGGAACTAATCAGCGTAGTAAACGAGATCGACCAAGCGACCCGTTACTCTTCTTGGATCAAGGCCAAGAGACTTGGATAAAAGTTTGGAGATTTTAGAACCAACTTGGAGCCTTCAAGCCCTTTGGATGTGAGCTAAGGGTCTCTATTTATAGAGAAACCATTGTTAACGTGGTTTTAGGTGGTTTCGCGGTACTTGGTTTACATAAGCTACTCTTCTGACCTTCGATTAATGCGGGTTCGAAGCAGACATTGACATGGCGTCCTTTTCAACAACTCTTGTAGCATTTATCATGCAGCGGTGTTAGTAGTGCCGCATAAACACTTTCATTGGTTGTTTTTGCAGCCCATGCAAACTTTATGTAGGACTTTTTTTCTTGTAGCTCTCTGACGCCTCTGCTCTGCTAAAGTTTTGTCAGCCATTTCGGCTGTCAATTCGGTAGAAAGTTTATGCTCAATTAACTTTACGCTAGTTAGCCATGTAATCTTAGCATCGCGTGAATCCTAGCACTATAAACCCTAGTACCGTGTGAGTTTCTTACCGCGTGTTCTTAACTCCGCGTAAACATGGCTTGGTCAATTTTCGGGCGAGTTTTGATCTGATTCTCACTCAGTGTACATCTGGGGCTTCATGACTTTGCATCTTTAGCTCCTTTTGGGTTCATTTCACCATGTTTAACCCTTCGATCACTTTAGAATGATCATTATACCCCTGCAAGCCTCCTCGTAACGTCATGGGGGTGCTTGGTCGATAGTTTGACCTTTTTAACCATCTACAGTCTTCGAGTTCGGGGTGTAATTGCGTCTAATTGGATTGGCCTGAGATCATAGAAGCGTCAGATTGATGATGGTGGGCTATCCACCAATGCCCCTCTGATGCCTAAGTCAGATTCTTGATAAAATATCATAAATAGTAAGTAAATATGCTAGGGATTTAGAGGAAGACGATCCTTAACCTAGGTCAGCAGTCGTAAGGCTAGGTCAAAGCTCCTCATGTCTTAGTTTAGGTAGGAGGGGTATCTGATTGCCTAGGGCAGATCAGACTCTACACGTATCACTATCCTAACAATCGAGATTTTTGAGGTGTATATTTGGCCCTTAAAGTAGATACCTAGCCTACAAGGTATTTACTTGAGTGGCAAGTGTTACCACGTGGCAATATCTCATTGGCGTAGGATGGTACAGTCGACGTGTGTATAGATTGACCAGTTATGGAAGTCGGCAATTAGGGAGATTGGTTATTCCATTGATATATCCTAATATGGTATGTTGAGAATAAGATATAGTTTAAATCAATCATCTTTAATTAAGGTGGACCACCATAGGAACTGGGCCAAATTGAGATAAGGCATAATAGTTGACCTATTAAGACTAGTTATCATGGACCCATATCATTATATCCGAGCTTGGGGTCAGGTCCATGTGTTCTCGGGAAAAGTCATTATCTTTTTCATCGGTGAAATCATTCTACCTTGATGGGATTACAAATGAGTTTCAAATAAAAATCACCTTTTTATAAGGCTTTTTACAATGAAAAAGGATAAAAATTACAACTTTCCTCCTTGTGAACAAACGCGGGATCCGTTTATCGGATCCTCGCTTGCGTGGGATTCTTTGCCTGTGCCGGGGATGTGTTCCGTGGACCACCGCGCGATTCCTTTCCCAAGTGTTGATCGAACGAGATCTGGATCTGGATCTAGATCTAAAAATCCCTCCTTTTTTACGTGGGAATTCTTAGATCGATCAGATCTGAGATCTAAACGAATACGGAGATTAATTCGCCAAGGAACTAATCAACGTAGTAAACGAGATCGGCCAAGCGAACCCGTTACTCTTCTTCGGATCAAGGCCAAGCTTGATCCAAAGGATGGTTTGTTGTTGTAGATCTGGATCTGAAAACTTTGGATCTCGAATCGCAAATCCCCCGCGCAAGTCTAGATCTTGATCTCCTCTCCCTTGGAAATTCTCTAACCCTAGGCACACACAAGAGTTCGGCGGCTATCTCCTCTTTTTTTATCTCTGCCGACCTCTCAAAATGAAACCCTAGCCGTCACCTTTATAGGTGCAGCAGCGGATGCGGGCGAAACTGGGCAAAAAGCCCATTCGGCCTTGGTGTCTCGCCCAGGCCGAGACACCTCTGGGTGTCTCGCTCAGGCGAGACACCTCTGGGTGTCTCGCTCGGGCGAGACACCTATGGTGTCGCTTCGGGCGAGACACCTCTGAGTGTCTCGCTGGCGAGACACCTCTGAGTGTCTCGCTGGCGAGACACCTCTGGAATCTCGCTTCGGGCGAGACACCTCTGAGTGTCTCGGTTTTGACCGGCGTCGCGTCTTCTCTGCTGGTTTTCGAGCTTAATTTGAGGCTTCAAAGTCGGGTTTATCCCTTCACTTTCGCACTCATGGCATCAGTTCACCAAGGTTCGGAATCGGTGCGACGCTTCGAAAGGAGAGCTCTTTTCAAAAATTTCAGTGCGGCCGGACCCGAAGGGGCGCTGCCCATGACCCCCGCCCGCTAACCGGCTAGCGGGACCGCCGAAAACTCTGCGTAGGGCGTCTTGAGGAGAGCGTTTACGTTGCGTTCACTTGTTGTGTCGTCAACGATTTGCCATTACTTCATCGGATGACTTGTCGATTATTCTCGTCATCACGAGCTACGTTCGGGGACTTATAGGCAATTTTCAACGCCTACAGATACCCCCTCCAAAGTGTTTCGGTCTCGCTCTTTTATAGAAGAAGCCGAAATACTTTGGATGTGATAGGCCCAGACCTTCAGTCGGTGTAATAAGACCTGAAAACGGCTTCAAATCTTGATCTCTCCGATTCTTTCAGACTATCCAGTGCTTTGTAGGATAACTAAAAGTGTCGCGGTGCTGCATTTATTGTCTGACCGCTGTCGAAATCTTGACTCGATGGCCGATGCACGAATTTTCTTATTTTTTAGCTCGTGACTGTGAGTTGTCGTCGAACTGTTCATCCAATTCCGTGAGACTTAGCTTTGAATCAGTGAAATCTCCACTGCATGGCTTGGCATAAGACTAACCCCAGTGGGAGGATATTGAGGATTCATCCTTTGATTGGTGAACTCTTACTGTGATGCTCGTTGCAGGACTGACCACAGCGGGAGGGATTTTCTCGAGATGTGACGCGTTGTCCGGCCTCAAAAATTTTCTCTTGGAATTCAACCTCCAATTGGCGATTTTTTATCACAACGAATTGTCCGCCGTCGTAAGACTGAACCCAGCGGAAGCAAATTGGGGATTGTCGAGTTATCCTTAAGAATATAGAACTATTCTCCAGGAACTTCTCGACAAAATAGGAAATAGTTTAGACTCGTATACCTAGTTGGAGTATCGCGGTGGGAGAATCCTACTCCTTGTTGGAATAGAATTAGGTTATCCTCCAGGAACTTTCCAATAAATTAGGGAACAGTTTATACTCATGTTCCTTATTGGAGTATTCAGGGGTTCGACCATCATGGGGATTTACTGATCCGGCTGGAGAGGGAACCCTTCATGAGTTGCATTCATTGTCCTGACGCAAGTTGATCCGTTGGTCAGGTGGTTGGAATTGTATACTATTAGTGCCTCAGTGGGAGTTTTTCTTGCGGGGACCGCATTTAAGGTCTCCTTTGAGGAGGTGCCTCGCGATAGGGCTCGACACGAATTGAAAGAAGCCGGTGCATGGTTCGCCTGTGACCCTATACTCTCCCAGGGGAGATCTGATGAATCCGACCACATAGGAGTAATGATTGACCCTTGTGTACATCCCCGATTGACTCCATGCATCTAGGTTGACATATCCCATTTCTTGGTGCAATGAGGTCGGCTCTCTATGATAGCCCACCTGGAAACACTTGAGTCTCCATCCCGTTTAATTGGGGGACTAGTCTTGTTAGCTAGTTCATCCTCAATTTGGCGGTCTTGATGAATTCTTTTCTATTGGTAAGATGTTCCTCCAAAGCTAGGTATAGCGGTGGTTACTAAGCCCAAAGGGCCTGCCGAGGGACCAACTGCGGAAGTCAGTGCGTCGACGGTAGTTCCATTGTTGTTGTGACTTACGATTTGTCATTTTCACTATCACAGCATTCATAGAATTCTTGGCAAACCCTCAGCCTTCAACGGATTTGATTTGCCTTTACCGATTACCGTTTGAACCGGGCTAGCATGCGGATTATCGAATCCCGTTCCGCATGTGACGTTGTGCTAAAAGAATGAAACTCTTTTAGACTTGGTGCTATGATTTTGAATACATAGACTTTGTCACTTTTCACGGGTAAAAGACTAACCGGCGCCGCGTGTTAGGCGGTGACTTTGGGGTTATTGGCCAACCCCCAGCCCTCAACGGATTTGATTGGCCTTTACCGATCACCGTTTGGACCGGGCTAGCATGCGGATTATCGAATCCCGTTCCGCATGTGACGTTGTGCTAAAAGAATGAAACTCTCTTAGACTTAATGCTACGATGTTGAATACGTAGGCTTCGTCTTTTTCACGGGAATAGACTACCCGGCAACGCGTGGTAGGCGTTGGCTTTATCCCTTCTTAGGCTTCGGGATAAAATACCCCAAGATGAATCTTGGTGTCTTCTTTTTGACCGGAGAGCGACTGAACCGGATCGAACTGGTGAATGGAATTGATTGTGGGAAAGGAAGAATTTTATATTCTATTTCCCGATGTCGGAGAGGAAGGATTTTATATCCTGTCTCCAAGTGCTGGAAAGAAAGAATTTTATATTCTATTTCCAGGTCTCCTTTTGTCTGGGTAGAGACGAACCCCAAGTGAACATAAGAAAAGAAGGATTTTATATCCTGTTTCTTAATCTTAGAGAGGAAGAATTTTATATTCTATCTCCGGAAGATGGAGAGGAAGGATTTTATATCCTGTCTCCAAGTGCTGGAAAGAATTTTATATTCTATTTCCAGGTCTCCTTTTGTCTGGGTCGAGACGAACCCCAAGTGCACATAAGAAAAGAAGGATTTTATATCCTGTTTCTTAGTCTTGGAGAGGAAGAATTTTATATTCTATCTCCGGAAGATGGAGAGGAAGGATTTTATATCCTATCTCCAAGAAAGGGAAACTAAAAGTGGGATCTCCACTTCGAGAATCTCTTAAGGTGAAACTAAGAGTGGGATCTCCACTCCGAGAATCGAAGAGATACAGGTAGTTTTCACTTTTATAGGATTCGCCACCTGATCTGAAGGTCTCGTTTATCGAGAGTGTTCCAATTTTAGTACTACCGCCATGGGAGGGCGTGACTGAAATGGAAATGATGGAGGCTTTCTGTTCATCAGAAAGTGATCTCCGAATTTGAAAGTGGACCTCTTGTTCATTGAAAGGAATCAAGAGGAGATTTTGATAGAGGCTCAAAAAATTTCGTGGACCCCTTGCTTATTGAAAGAAGTCAAGGGGGAATTTTGCTGGTGGAGGGACCAGAGAAAATTTTGTGGACCCACCGTCAATGAGTTTGATCGGTGGGGGAATTCTGGAGGAAAGGATTAGGGTTATCTCCGAGGAAAGTATTTCCCGAAGAACTTCCCTCCAAAACGGGTTATCCTGAAGGTACTAAGGATAGTACTTCTTCAGGAACTTCCCATTGATCGGCATTAATTGCCTATCGCCTTCCTGGGTGATAAGGCGATATGCGCCATTGGAATAGACCGTTTCAATCACAAACGGCCCTTCCCACTTGGGTTCAAACTTACCCTTCCTCTTGGAGTCGAGAATTATCGGTCGTCGAGCAGCGAGGACCAAGTCTCCCTCCTTGAAGCTCCTTTGTCGGACTTTCTTGTTGAAGGCCCTGGACATCCTTGCTTGGTAAAACTCAATGTGCTGTTGAGCTTCCAAGCGCTTTTCATCTAGCATCTCGAGTTCTTGGCTTTTGATGTAGCTCCTCTGTCGTCATCTCGGTTGCGAGAGCAATCGGAGGATGAAATCTGAACTTCAAAGGGCGGGGCGCTTCACACCCATATACCGAGAGTGCGGGGTAGCCCGGTCGGTGTGCGAATCGTCATGCGATCGCCGAGTGCTTCTCGAGTTTATCATCGGTCGCGTTTGTTATTTTTCACCAGCTTCTTGAGAATTTTAATGATCGTTTTGTTGAAAGCCTCCGCCAATCCGTTTGGCTGGTTATGCGCGATTGAGGAGGCGTCACGGATCTTGAATTTCTCGCAAAACCGAATGAAGGCATTGCTAATGAACCGGGACCGCTATCATGTACGATCCGCCTTGGTACACCGTGTCGATAGATGGCGTGGTGCTTGATGAACCGAATTACATTGCCGGCTTTTACCTCCTTGAGGGGAATCGCCTCGCCCACTTGGAAATGTCGGTGTCGCCGGGATAAACCGATCACCTTTGGCCGACAGAGGAAAGATTGGGCCTACCACATCCATGCCCCATGTCTCGAATGGCCAAGATGTGGTGACGGGTGAAGTTGCTCGGAGGTTGATGCGGTAGTTCGCGTGTATTTGGCACGCGTGACACTTCGAGCATATGCGACCGCATCATTGACCATAGTAGGCCGGTAGTACCCCATCCTCGATCCGATCATAAAGCTTAGGACTGGCCGGTGCGCACCGCATTCTCCTCCGTGTGCTTCTTGGAGAACTTCCTCTGCCTCTTTGTTTGAAAGCGTGAGTAGCAAACCGTTATACCCACGCCGATAGAGCGTCGGGTTTCCGTATTGTAGAAGAACCTTGGCTCTTCTACGGACTGATTCACGCTCCTTCATATCTTCTGGCAGGATGCCGTGCAAGACGTAGTCAATAATAGGGAAGCGCCAATCTCGGGGCTCAAGTCCGACTTGGGTTGCATACACTTCCTTAGTGACTACCCTTTCGTCATTTTCTGCCCTGTCATAAATAGGAATGAATAACTGGTGGGTCCTCACCGTGACCATTTGCTCAGTCTCGGGAGGTTGCGCCAAAGACACTGCTAATGCCGCCAGTGCATCGCATCGCGATTCGGAGGCGGAATGTACTCAATGAAGAATCCTTCAAACGAGTCCGCTAACTTCGATAGCGGCGATGGTATGGGATTAAATCTGGGTTCCTGACCTCATAGTCCCCGCGAGTCTGTTTGACAATGAGTTGGGAATCCCCGAAGGCTTCGAGATACTCTACCCCCAGCTCTTTAGCGAAGCTAAGTCCAATGAGGAGCGCGTTGTACTCTGCGACATTGTTAGAGCAGGGCTCAGTCAGTGAATAAGCCCGAGGCATGACATGCTTCCCCGGGGAAACTAAGACTACTCCGACTCCGGCGGAGATCTTAGAACATCCGGGGGCGCTCGCCACGTTGGTAGCTCGGGACGCTCCATCAAAATATAAATGCCACACCTGTTGGTGCAGAGTTGTGTTAACCTCGTGGGTCTCATCCGGTAGATCATCAAATAGTTCAGCCGTATCCTTTGTTGGGTTGGCTGCCAAAAGATCGCAGATGGCTTGTCCCTTAATTGACTTCTGCTGCTTGAAGTGCAAGTCATACTGGGACAAAAGTAAAGCCCATTTCGCCAGGCGCCAATTCATAGAGGCTGGCTGCGTCATGAACACCCGAACGGGATTTACGTTAGAAATGACGTATATCGTTTGCCCAACTAAGTAGTGTCGCATTTTCTGAATCGCAAAGACCAGCGCGAGACACTCTTTCTCGATCATTGGGTAGCGAGATTCCGCACCTACCAAGGCTCGGCTTAGATAATAAACCGCCTGCTCGTGACCGTGGTCGTCGTCTTGTGCAAGTAAAGCACTCAACGAATGGTTCGTCGCTTTGATATAAATCAAGAACGGTTTACCCGACTTCGGTGCAACGAGTACAGGAGGATTCGTCAGATACGTTTTGATATCTTCGAATGCCTTCTGACAGGCGTCATCCCAGACAAAGGACACCCCCTTTTTGTTCAGCTTAGAGAATGGCTGACATTTTCCGGAGAGGTTGGAAATGAAGCGTCGGATGTACGCTAATTGTCCCTGTAATCCTCTGAGTTCCCTTAGATTCTTTGGGGGTTGCAATTCATTGATTGCCTTTATTTTGTCGGGTCAATGTGGATACCTTTGTTGGTAACAACAAACCGAAATTGCATTTGGACATTCCGAGGAAAGACTTGGTGGGGTTCATCTTTAATTGATGAGTCCGCATGAGGTCGAATACCGTCCTCAAGTCCTGGATATGGTCATCTTTGTCACGACTTTTCACAACCAAGTCATCGACGTAACATTCGACCGTTTTCGAAGATGATCCTGAAAGATCTTTGTCATTGCGCCGGTAAGTGGCAAAGATTCTTCAACCAATGGCATGACCGTAAATGTAAGATGCCTAGAGGAGTTCTCAACGCCGGTGCTTTGGCGCCATCCGGATGCATCTTGATTTGGTTGTAACCCGAGAACCCATCCATGAAGGACATTCGCTCAAATCCACATGTATTATCGACGATCACATCGGTGATTGGAAGTGGGAAGTCGTCTTTTGGGCATGCGGCATTCAGATCTCTGTAGTCGACCTGATTACGATCGTCCGTTTTTAGCACCGGAACGATATTCGCCACCCAATCCGGATGTTGAACCTCCCGGATGAAACCCGAGGCTATGAGCTTCTTTACTTCCGCAACAATTGCCTCCATAATCTGTGGACGAAACCGTCTCTGTTGCTGTTTGACAGGTTTGGCATCCACTTTAATGTCGAGGCGGTGCATTGCCACATTGGGGTCGAGCCCTGGCATGTCCTCGTAGCTCCAGGCGAAAACATCGATATACTCTCTGACAAGAGCGATCAACCTTTTCTTTTCCTCTGGGGGAAGACTGTTGCTAATATTTATAAGTTTAGGGTGTGCTTCATTACCCATGTTGATCTGGACTACCTCGTCTTCAGTCGGAGGCTCCCTCTGCTCAAACCGGTCCCCATACTGCATGTTGAGGTGATGGACCCATGGGTCTTCCCATGTTGGCAATTCTTCATCTTCTTCCAGTGTAGTGGGGTCCACTGTAGCCATGTTGGACATCAACCCCCTGAACATCTTGCCAATGCTGACGTCAGAGTCCCAGGCAGCGGAATCGGATGAGTACTCGTCATCTAGGTTGGGTGGTTGGTTATTGATCAGCCAACAACACTCATCTTCTGAAGAGGATGCGTATCCCAATCCCCTTTTGAATCCGTAATAATTATCGGGCTTTCCCTTCGGTACATATGCAGCCTTAGGTGGAACCGGAGATCCCCGCCCAAAATAAAGTCCTTCTCCCAACGCAAAGTCGTACCCCCACTTCTTCATGAGGTGCTGCGCTTTCGGGCTATATCTGGAAAGATGAAGTTTCGGTTTATCTTCATCGGAACCCGTCTGCAGGAAGTAGTTGGGCGTGGGAGTTAACTCCCCTCTGCCGTAGACTAAGTCCTTCTTGCGGCCTCCCTTCCCTTGGACGACGAAAGTCGTCTTGGATGAGTCTCGAAGGTGCTTCTGTATTACACAGGATGACCGAATTGGCATATGCAATTCAGGGTCATTATACAACTTTTTCATTACATCGTTCAAACACAACGAGTACTCTAAATCATCTTTTATTTCTTCTTGACGAAGCGCCAATTACAACTTTCATCGGAAGATCCCTCTTCGTCAAGATTGACTACTAAGGGTACAATGTCATTCAAAACAAAACCACCTTTATAGTCAAGCCCGGCTTCGGTATCAGCGTCCTCACCGCTGTCCGTGCCATGGGCGATGATTGATGTCGGACTCATTAGTAAAGGAGAGTCGGTGAAATAATTCTCCAGTCCTTAAGCGGTTGTTTGTCGCGACCACCGTCTTAACCTCGTTATTAGTGTCGACATATTTCAGACACTGATGGAGGGTAGAGGGGACTATAACATGGTTATGGATCCAAGGGCGACCCAACAACAAGTTATAGGAAGTCTGCGTCAATGACGTAGCGGTGACCGGACTTTAGGTCCCCATCGACACTTAATGCGGATTTTACCAAGTGGCCGAGACCCACTGGTGTTAAATCCGTATATCACGGTGCCAGTCGAAGCGAGCCTGCTGACAGGAATCCCCAGGCTATACATCAGGCGCAAAGGCATGATGCTCACAGCGGAACCCGGATCAACTTGGATCCGGTTGACTTCGCTGGAACCAATGTACCCTGTGAAGTAGAGCGGCCTGTCATGCTTCGACGTCTTCGTCTGCATATCCTCCTTAGAGAACGTGATGCAGGGAATATGCTTGGAGGCCACATTGCATTCCCGGGCTGATGACTCCGGCTCCTCTGGACTTGATTTAATGTGGGTTAGGAAGACCTCTGAGTCTGCCAACGCTTCTCGTAACGCTTCGCGGGTTTCCTTGGACAACCTCAATAGCTCGTATAAAGTTATTCTTGCCGGGATGTTGGCCAATTGTGCCATCACATCGAAGCGGTAGGGAGAGCTTGTGTTCCCCGGTCTATCCCTTCCAATCGGGCGATTAAACCGGGACTGCTTCGGGGGTTGCACCTCAGGATTTGCAGGTTGTTTCCCCTTCATTCTGGTGGCGTCCTCCTTAGGGGTGGCGGGAACCGTGGGAATTGTTACTACCCCAGGCTCCGTTAATGTTTTAGCATTAAGGTTGGAGTCATCGGGGTATTTGTAAGCGTACTCACGCCCACTCCTGGTGACAAAGGCTTCCTGTTCCTCCTCCGACAAAGAACACGTAGGAATTTGCTCGTCGTCGTCGAGTAGAACCGCTGAGGTAGCATTGCAAGATTTGCCCTTTCCCTTGGACTTCTTTTTAGACGAAGACGTCGCCCACTGATCGTCTTTAAGTAAGTCCGGGTGGACCCATAGGAGTTCACCATTTGGGGCTGTGTGCGGCACTAACCCCTTCTCTCGCTGCTTGTGGGGATCGTAATTCACCGTCTTCATTCCCACTTTGACCACGGTTTCTGGCCGGAACCAGGTTGTAGGCACTGTCCCAAAGCTTATGGACGTCGCGTTTTTCCCTTGCTTTCCTTATTTGGTTTTGGGGTGATCACCCCACTTCAATCAAAGCTTGGATCTTGTCCTTCACCGGTAGCATGACTTGGTCGGTGGTGTATCGCCCTATGATAGGCCGATGCGGGGTCCGTCGTCCTTTGAGCTTCCTCTGGTTGGCGATCGGTGGCGGTTGGATCTTGTTGTTGTCTAGCAAGTACTTGAAGATCCTGTGCACCTCTTCGCCCCTCGAAGAATACGCTTGGAAACTCCGGCGTGGACGCTTCGGTTTCCTCGGATCTGCGAGCCGCTGATGGTCCGTCGGCTGGCTGTTGTGGTCGCAACTGGAAAGTTTGATGCATCAACATTCTTCATTGGCCTTCCCTTGTTCGGGGACAAAATTTTGGTTCCGTGGATTTGGCGCCACGCTGACTTCGCCTTCTCCCTTTTGAGGAAACGCTCAGCCTCTTCCCCTCGGACTTTCAAGTCTTTCCAGGTTTTAGACGGTGCAGTGCCCATCGCCCTGATCACGTCCAGCGAGAGGTTATGCTGGCAGGTCTTGAGGATGAATTCCTCCGTGATTGGGTCACGACAGTTCATCGCCTTGTTGCGGAACCGTTTGACAAAATTATCCACGGTTTCTCCATCCTTCTGCTTCTCGTCCCATAACGCACCGAGTGAAACCTCTGTGTCGTCATCGAAGAAGTTCGCCAGGAACATAGATTCCATGTCTTCCCAGCTGTTGATGCTGCCCGCTTTGAGACGGCGGTACCAATCGAAGGCCGCCCCTCGCAGGGTGCCGACGAATGACCGAACCATCAAGGGCTCGTTACCGGAGATGACTCCCAAATGGCTCTTGAAGTAGATAAGATGTTGAGTGGGGGACCCTCTCCCATCGAACGGCGTGAAGTTTATTAAATTAAACTTCGCCGGATAGGGGATTGACTCCCACTCTCTCGGGTAAGGGCACGGAATCCCCGTCTTCTTCACTTCTTGAGCCGAGATGAGCGAGTTGACCTTGCTCTCCAGATCCTTGATCTTGTCATTTTCACTTGCATTTCTGTCCCGGTGATTTTGAGGTGGGACCATGGTGTCATCATTGGCGTTCTGCTCATCGGTGTTAAGGTCTTGCTCTTCATCCGTGTCGCTATCCGTCAAATTGATGTTGTTGCGACGACTGCCCTCACCCTGGCGATTAATCATCGCTTGCATCTGCCGGTCATGCATTTCTCTCATCTGCTGCATGGCCATGTCCATCTCGAGTTTGAAGTTGTCTTTCTGTTTTGCCAAGGCTTCTTCAAGTAGCTTGGCCACCTCAGCTGCACTAATCATGAGTGCTTCACGAGTATGACCTTCACTAGAGACGGTGTTATCGGATGCCATTGCCGAGCCGTCATCCGATACTTCATCTTCCGAAGGTACTCTTCGTTGCGGACTGTGCCTTGAAGGGATCCCTCGTTGCAGGTCGTGATAGTTAGGCCGTCTGATAGTACCGGCCCGCAACCGAGTCACACGTTGGGAGGGCTCTGGAATGCCGCGTGACGGCGTTGCCTTGTTGGTCATATTGATGGTGACCTCAAGCAGCTCATCCTTGCCTTGACAGAGTGCATGTCTTCTTCGGGAACGCCTTGACCGAGGTCTTGGTGGTTCGTTGGTGCTCAGTCTTTGGAAGGCCGACACCCTTCCGGAGTTTTATGGCGGCATTTACACTCCGAGAGCACTGCCTTGATCAATTTAGTACAAATGCAAGAGGATGCGGTTTCTGGAGAGCTTTGTCTACGAGACTTCTTCCTACCCCCAGCACGATAGTACAACTCATCGGCATGAGTGCCGGAGCAACCTACCGTGCGGCGACACAATCTCTCAGGTATAACGTCATCATCGATGATGACGCTCCATCCGAGGTTGGGTTACGCCACGGTCTTTGAAAGTTACGCCTTTAACGACGCTTTTGCGCGCGACGCCTCGCCAGGCTTTTGACCTCGATCCGCAAACCGGTTGGTGGATTCTCCGGCGGCTTCCCGCCGGGCGGGCGAGCTATCCCCAAAGATTGCGAAGTTGTCCTTTCACCTTGATCCAACCGAACCGACCTAGGCGTTGAAACACCGAACCCTTATCGAAAGGGTGTGGTGTTGGCCGAGTCTTTGTGGAAAGCGCCGCTGCATCGAGGAAAAAGCTCCCGGTCCGAGGCCGAAGTTCGACTTGCTTCGGTGACTTCTTGGTCACCTCTGCTCCTTTGGCTGTTGAGTAGCTGAACCAACGCACGCACGCTGCACGTAGGGCACGCCGCTTTTGGATCCGCCGAGGGTGGAGCGATCTCGCTGACGCGGATCCATTCTTCGGTCGGCGGTTTAGAGGAGTTACCACCTATCTTCGTCTTCTGGGGCTCGTGCCCCCGTCGGAACCGGATCCGGCTTGTATCGGACACCGTCCATGGATTCTAACGCCTTTGCGTATTGCAACGCAAGGCGTTGTCGACGCCGTTGGCGGGCTCTCTTTGAGAGAGTCACATCGCCTTCGGTGGACTTCTCCTCATTGGCCGGAGGAGGGAGATCAGATCTGGCGCCTTTGGATGGCGCGTGGGAGTTATTGCCGTCATTGTTGTTGGCGGCGGCGAGGAGAGAGCGCTGCCTTCCGGTGACGCTTGTGAGTCCTCCTTGCGTGGAGGGCTTCTTCGCCTTGCGGGGAAAAGGAGTTGGATGAGGCAGAGATAGGCCTCAAATTTCTCTGGTCGGTCATTGCTTCGACCTCTTCGATCACCGGATCGAACTGTGGTCATGCACAACGATCTCGGATGCAAGACCGGTGGCTCCCACTGTGGTCGCCAGCTTGTTCTCGGGAAAAGTCATTATCTTTTTCATCGGTGAAATCATTCTACCTTGATGGGATTACAAATGAGTTTCAAATAAAAATCACCTTTAACCTAGGTCAGCAGTCGTAAGGCTAGGTCAAAGCTCCTCATGTCTTAGTTTAGGTAGGAGGGGTATCTGATTGCCTAGGGCAGATCAGACTCTACACGTATCACTATCCTAACAATCGAGATTTTTGAGGTGTATATTTGGCCCTTAAAGTAGATACCTAGCCTACAAGGTATTTACTTGAGTGGCAAGTGTTACCACGTGGCAATATCTCATTGGCGTAGGATGGTACAGTCGACGTGTGTATAGATTGACCAGTTATGGAAGTCGGCAATTAGGGAGATTGGTTATTCCATTGATATATCCTAATATGGTATGTTGAGAATAAGATATAGTTTAAATCAATCATCTTTAATTAAGGTGGACCACCATAGGAACTGGGCCAAATTGAGATAAGGCATAATAGTTGACCTATTAAGACTAGTTATCATGGACCCATATCATTATATCCGAGCTTGGGGTCAGTCCATGTGTTCTCGGAAAAGTCATTATCTTTTTCATCGGTGAAATCATTCTACCTTGATGGGATTACAAATGAGTTTCAAATAAAAATCACCTTTTTATAAGGCTTTTTACAATGAAAAAGGATAAAAATTAAAACTTTCCTCCTTGTGAACAAGCGGGATCCGTTTATCGGATCACCGCTTGCGATGGATTCTTTGCTGTCTTGGGGATATGTTCCGTGGACCACCGCGATTCCTTTCCCAAGTGTTGATCGAACGAGATCCGATTCGATCTAGATCTAAAATCCCTCCTTTTTACGTGGGAATTCTTAGATCGTCGGATCGAGATCTAAACGAATACGGAGATTAATTCGCCAAGGAACTAATCAACGTAGTAAACGAGATCGGCCAAGCGAACCCGTTACTCTTCTTCGGATCAAGGCCAAGCTTGATCCAAAGGATGGTTTGTTGTTGTAGATCCGATCCAAAACTTTGGATCTCGAATCGCAAATCCCCGCGCAAGTCTAGATCTTGATCTCCTCTCCCTTGGAAATTCTCTAACCCTAGGCACACACAAGAGTTCGGCGGCTATCTCCTCTTTTTTATCTCTGCCGACCTCTCAAAATGAAACCCTAGCCGTCACCTTTATAGGTGCAGAGCCGATGCGGCTAAACCGGGCAAAGCCCATTCACCTTGGTGTCGCCGGGCGAGACACCTCAGGTGTCTCGCTTCGGCGAGACACCTCTGGTGTCTCGCCGGGCGAGACACCTCTGGTGTCTCGCCGGGCGAGACACCTCTGGTGTCTCGCCGGGCGAGACACCTCTGGTGTCTCGCCGGGCGAGACACCTCTGGTGTCTCGCTCGGGCGAGACACCTCTGGTGTCTCGGTTTTGACCGAAGGCCGCGGCTTCTCGCTGGTTTTCCGAAGCTTAATTTGAGGCTTCAAAGTCGGGTTTATCCCTTCACTCGCACTCATGGCGCATCGGTTCACCAAGGTTCGGAATCGGTGACATTTCGAAGGAGAGCTCTTTTCAAAAATTTCGGTATTTGCCGGACCATAAAGGGCCTTTGACCCCCAGCCTTAGGCTAGCGGGACCGCCGAAAACTCTGCGTAGAGCGTCTTGAGGAGGCGTTCACGTTGCGTTCACTTGTTGTGTCGCCAACGATTTGCCATTACTTCATCGGATGACTTGTCGATTATTCTCGTCATCACGAGCTACGTTCGGGGACTTATAGGCAATTTTCAACGCCTACACCATGGGCCGTGATCGTATTGTATGCTGAGTGCGGATGTCCCACACTTTAAAGAGTTAAAGTGCATACCTAATTGACCGAGTCAACATGTTGTCTTGAAGTGGTCTGACTAACCCAATTGCAAAATCTGGGTTGTATGCATAACAGTGGCCCCTACTCCCGAGCTGAGATGAATATTTGGGTTAGGAGTAGATAAGATCGAAGCTGAGTCCTTGTTAGCCCCGATTTGTCTAATCGCATTTAATGTGGATCTCGGATCTCATCATCATGAAGATACAACTCCATTCCTTGATTGCCGCCTCGAAACAGAGTTAGTTAAATAAGATCTTGCCACGTTGACATCTTTCTTTTTTTGAGAAGTCCTTTAGCATTCAAGATTCTTTTTCTCAATTATTTTTTCGCGGTTACCTTATAAATTAAGGATATTTTTTCTTCACCCTTCATCTCTTTTACCTTCCACTAGAGGCTCTTCCCTAAGGATTTTTTTAGAGGCTTCCGTGATTAAGATGAACTGCTCGTTACCAGTGGCGAAGCCAGGATTTCTTCTTGTGGGGATGGGGGTTACAGCTAGCATACATTCCATTGCTAAAAGTGATAAAAAATAACAGTTAAAAATAAATTTTTATGTCTGGAAGTATGTCGAAGAAATGGAAGTTTTACAAACACTGTAAATTATATAATTAAAACTTTCTCGAATAATTTCCTTATTTGAAAATTTGAATCTTCTTTATAATAAATCTAGTTTTGCAATAATGTTTAAAAAGAGAGCAACTTTCTAATGTATAGGAATCACACCAGATTTTTGTCTCTGAGATTAAAGGCACAATCCCATAGAACAATTATAAGTGCTGGTTATAAGGCCAGCACGTTATATGAATCAAATTGGTGGGAAATTAAAAACTACATGAGAAAAAAATGAGTGTAGTAGAAATGTGAATGTTATAATAGCCATGTGGGTATATACTACAAATATGATAAAAATGAGTCCATGCGTAGACTAGAGCTTACTCCCATTAATATATGGAATAGGAGAGAAATGATTGAGATGATGTGGTCATCTTAGTGCATTGGTTAGAAAAGGTGCCAAAAGTATGGTTAATATGACAAAGAAATCTAGAGGTAGATCCAAAAACTTAGTAAAAGTAATTTGCAAAGACATGCTTAACAGGAGATGACCCAAAATTAGAATTGAACGGAAGAATATGATTTATGTTGCCAATCCCAAAAATTTTGGGATAAAACTATTGTTATTGCTTCATTTTTTTACCGAATTTGTCAATTTTAAAATCTTCCAAATAATAGCTCTCTTTTAGAATTTGAATACCTAACAACCCAAATTCTTGATAACTAAAAATATAAAAGATAACTTTCTACATTAATCTTATTTTCTTTTGTCAGTAGAGAGCTTACTTTTCAAATTTTCTTAGGTTCTTTAACAAAAATCATTAGGTAACTTTAAATTGAATTACAGCATGAAACCTAGTATGATAGTTGTCAAACCCTATGGCACACATTATAATATTTGAGAATAGCATAATGGCATTCACTGTAATATTAGGAATAGTATAATGAAATTCACCGTAATTTAGAGGAACAGTGTAATGAGATTCACTATAAATTTGGAGATGAAGTGGTTAGATTTTGATGAGTTGTCAACGGAATTTGACTCTCTATCAATAAGCATTTTTTATTTTCAATTTGGAGAGTGACCCAATTAGTTAGTAATTGTTTTACCAAAAACCTGGGGGGCCATGGCCACCCTCAACCCCCTACCTCCGCCACTGCTTGTTACTGATTGTTCCTATTAGATCTTTGGCTCGCCGCAAGGTCAAGGTCAAGGTTACTGATTGTCCAATCATAACCTTTGCTAAAATTTAATCACGCATAAAAGATTATGACATTCCAGACTTTTAACATACTTGTATTCTGAGGCAAGGAGATCGGGCTTGTGATTATTATAAAGATGAATTCCCTTTTTGATTTATATGTTTAATAAAATAGACATTGCTCCTTTTCAACTGCTGCTGAACTCAATTATTGCTATTGTTAATTTTTACGTTATCTGCGAAACCCTGAGTGTTAATCCCAACATTAACGTGTTCTGCATCCTCTTCCGCCTAGAACTCTGAGAAAATCAGAAATTTCTTTCAATTATCAAGCAAAGTTCTTTTTTGTTCGGCACAACCTCAATTGGTCGAACAAGTTGCCCAGCTGCATGGACGTCGAGCCCATGAATGAAAAAGATTTGGGGAATCTTTCCTTAGTGAGAGGGTTTGCTAGCACTCATCATAAGTCTGACACCCTATCTACTTTCAAATCAAGATCGATAGGCGTAGCAGTTAACCCTAGACCTACCATTACCGACGAGGATCTTGCTCGCAAACTGCAAGATGAAGAGAACAAGCTCAAACATGTTGAGCTCAGGAAGGATGCTTTGATCATCATCTCCTCTCCTGATGATCTTAATATTGAGTGTAGATTTCTTTGGGCTAAAGTGGCCTAGCTGTCAGGAGCGAGAGAGAAAACTATGGCCATCCCTACATTTGAGTTTGTCGATGAAGTCAGTACTGGATCTTCTGATGTTAAGGCCACAAAGGACCATAGCTCTGATGGGACTTTGGCCAAGTATAAAACTTTAATTCATTTCTTGACTAAGACTAAGTCCGGCAAGTTGAAAGCCGAGAAAAAATTGAGATGTATGCAAATGTAGTTTGAGGCGTCCTAAAGAAGGATGACCGAACTAGAATCTACTGACCATGAGGAGGCCATCATCTACGGGTACTGTTGCTTGGAGGAGGGGCTTTTTGAATCTGTCGCAACTATCAAGAATGGGTACGATCGTGATTTGTCTGATGTTGTCGAGCACTATGAGTGTGACTGTTGGACCTCGGTTCTATTCCTCCCCCTAGTCATTTCGAGTGCTTTGCCGATTTCTTCGAGGATAGCCCTTTGAGGGTGCTTCCAAACACTCCTTAGGGCTTTCCTCTCTTTTTTTTATGAGGGATATTATAACACATGCACACTTCTATGCGTGGCTTTTACTTTTGATTCCTTCAAACAAAAATATAGTAGCTCATTAGCCAACTGTTTATTTTTATCTTTAAGGAATGATTTTTCCCATATATGTTTTTTTTTCTTAATTTTGTTTAAATCTTAGCATAGGGAACATGTGCTTTTTGAAAGCTTTTATTTGCAGTTTAACATTAGCACAGGGAACATGTGCTTTTTGAAAGGTTTTATTTGCAGTTTGACATATTTAGACAAGTTGTTCTAGTCTACCATGTATGGATTAGATCTTAGAGGGAGTAGGTCACAATCTATTTCCTAGCATCAAGTTGGACGACCCATAGACTTTAAGCCGGTTTGTTTAGCTAGCTCTTTAGTTTGGAGGGACTGGGTCAAATCGAGAGTCACGTCATCGAACTAGTCGAGGCTAGCAGCTTGGGTGGTTTTTTTTACTCGAAGGAAAGCCTATATGAGCTAGGATGGACAGCTTAAGTCTGAGCCATGCGTGCAACTTAGGTTGATCTTTGGTGTTTTAAAGGTCTTATTTCACCTACAACTTAGCACCTAAAATTTAAGATTACGGGATGGCCAGTTATGGATAATCTTAAATATGTATTTTGACCTTTATTAATTATAGTTTGTTAAAAATTTGCCTTCCGTATTTGAAAAGTCGATCCGGAAAACTTCTACTCCATAGTATTTGTCAAGTTTGCGAGATACAATGGGTGTCGTACGTCGGATGTCTAAGGCAACCTCACCAGGCTCCATCAATGACAGCCCTTTTGTAGCTCCTTTTTGAATAGGAATTGATTTGGGTAGCCCGAGCTTTGCCACAATATAAGACTCTCCAGGAGACTAGCCCATCTTAGTTGAGTCTTCCTATCATTTATAGGCTACTCTTGCTTGGCTAGGCCCCCATCCTGGTCATGACATTTTTTACAATGCCTCTCAAGCTATGGTGATGCGATCATTCGACCAGTGGCAGTTGATTGTTGTGGCTCTTTAGGATTAGGCCTGACTTGCCCCATTCCCTTTTTTTGTCAGGAATCTTATTATCCTTTGAACAAAAGAGATTACTGTCTAGAGGAGGTTTAAAGAGGGTCTTCCCAATATTGAATTATAGGGGGACTTTTTCCTAATTACCAAGAATTTCACGGGTATCATCATAGGGCACAAAGGGCTCCCTATGAGCATTGGAAGGGTTAGTAATCCACGCGGCCTCATAGTATGTCCTGCGAAGCTTATTAAGGGACTTGAGCAAGATCTGAAAAAGTGGTGATAGCCTTTTTTTTTTTTTTTTTGCATAAACTCATCATCATACATGATATTAATTGAGCATCCTGCGTCGATAAAAATTCTCCCAACTTCTTGCTCACATATTTTAGCTGAGACAATGATGGCGCCATTGCCTGGTGGCATATACTTCTATCTTCACTCTTTAACTTATAGCGCCCATTGGATCGGGGTCACTTCAGAGTTACCTTGGTGATGCTCCTGTTATGGGATGCTTCTGGTTCTTGAACCCAGTTGATTGCACCCACTCTATGCTCTCCTATTGAGCTCAAATCTTGACTGGATTTGAGTCATCCTTGGCCAGGCTTCACGTATTGGGAGAGGTGGAATTGTCATATTAGCTCCTCAATATCTTGTTGTAGAGCTTTGCAATCATCGATCATGTGTTTAGTATCTTTATGATAATGGTTATTTCTATCTCGCTTGCTGTGATCTTCTACTAATTTTTTGGGTGTGCTTTGCTAAGGTGTCTTTCATGTCTAGCTTGTGCATATACTTGTGACGGCAGCCCATTCAAGGGGGTGAAGGTCGTGAACCTTCTAGATTGACCCCCTTATTGCTTCTTTTTGTCCTCTTTCTTGCCACCTTGCTTGGCCGGGCTCCTTTCTCTCTTGGTTTCCTCATCGGGCCTAATATTTGCTAGGGATTTCACTACATTCATATAGCCATTTGCCTGGTGGATGAGGTTGTCAAAGTTTCTCAGAGGCTGTTTAAATAGGTCTCGATGGAGGTCTTTGTACGTTAGCCCATACATCATCATGGCTACGGCGATGTGATCGTATGGATCTTGAATGTCAATGCGCTTGTCTTGGTATCGCTTAAAATACTTCCCTATGGTCTCACCCCGACTCTTGCTTTAGTTGGAATAGTATGGCCGGGGAAGACTTCCTCCTAGTTTTAGTAAGGAAATGACTGACAAAGAGGTTGGAGAGCTGATGGAAGTTGTGGATGGATTTCTTGAGGAGGGAATTGTACCATGTCTTAGCCTTAGCACACAATGTATTTGAGAAATACCAGCACATCATAGCATCATCATGTAGATGGGTAAAAATATTGAACCGTCGATCAAGTATCCTATAGCACCATGAAGGGGCCCTTGAAGGGTAAAATGGTCATTTTAACATGGTCGATGGGTCCAACATGATAACATGGACCCTCAAAGGATAAGGTTACAAAGTCTCAAAGTCCCGAAACCTAGGCGGAGCTGGAATCGGATCACAACTTGCTAAAAATAGACTAAAGGGCAAGTTTACACAGTGTTAAGATCACGGAACGCTAGGATTACACGGTGCTAAACTTATGCGGCCAAACCGCATAAAGTTAATAACGCATAAACTTTCTACAGAACTGACAGACCAAACTGTAGCAAATCAAAAGCTTTAGGTCAGTACAGAAAAATTCCTGCATAAATATGACAGATGGCTAAAAAAATAACCAATGGGAGCATTTATGCAGTGCAATAACACTACATAAACGATAATTTTTGCCAAAGTTGTTACAAAGGACGCTACATCGCTATCCGCTGGACCTTTGTACCCGCAAAAGTTGTAAGAGTAGCTCGCATAAACTTAACAGTACATAAACTAGCCCCCCCGGCCTAAGTCTAACAATGCTAAAAAAAGTAATAATATGCCCTTAAACATGCAATACAAATTATGTAGTAATATTGTAATATTAATAGATTTAATTATTGCACATATAATTTGAGTATTATTTATATAATTGTTATATATCCTTAGAAATTATTTTATTAGATTATGCACTGTGATGGTCACTTACTTGGAGATATGATCTAACTTAGAGATTTCTTAAACTTGTGCTTAATCAATAACTAGCAAAGGATAACTTTATTATAACAGGTTATTATGCATGATACCGATATTTGAGATGTGGTGGTGGGTCTCAACCACCGGGAATGGGGATTCCCCGAGTGTATGTCATAAGCACGCATTGTGATGTGTGTAGAACTAGACCACATTTAAATTCTCTAGGACGAAGTCACCTATGAGATAGAGAATTCAAACTGTTACATGGTTCTTTGACTTGATGATATTGTCATTTCCAATTTGATAATTTAGTATGCTTTGATGTGATGGTTAAGCTTGTTAAGTAAGTGCCACACAACCTGAAATGTTGAGTTGTTAAATTTTATTTAGGAAAATAATGGATATCTAGATAGGATCTAGTATGCTCATTATGATGAGTTAATTTATTACTCATTCCCATGAAGTTATTAAATTCTTGCCGGCATGTGGTTTTAAAAATTATATTTCAAAATTTACTTTCTTATAAAAATAAAATATTTTGATGTTTCAAAATATTTTTATTTATGTTCATGGAAATTGCAATTTAGCCATGAGAAAATAGGTGAATTGTCCTGTTCAAAAGAGTTGCCCAAAAATAAATGATACTTGAGGGGACTGTAAGATATTATTTATAAATAATTAATCCCATATTATGAAAGAGCTTTTATGAACATTTAGTTGGATAGGGATTTGATTGTTAAATTAAAATTATTAATTTGATTAATAATTGGTTCTCGATATGGGGACCCAATTGGTCTCACTAATGTCATTAGAAGAGGTATACATGCATTACAATTCTATTTCTATCTTTAATTGTTCGAAAGAATATTTTATCTTTAATTATTTTGGAAAGAATATTCTATCTTTAATTGTTATGAAAAGAATTTTGAACAATTGAGAATTGTTTGAAATTAAAATCTATAAGGCAAGTCTAATCCTATATATAGGGTTCACATGTAGCCTTATGAGAACAAGGAATAACATAAAAGAAATAGAAATTTGAGAACCTATCTCTTAGTATTGCTCCTCTTTAGTGATGGTGAATTTCGGTTGGAGGTTTTTCTCTTAAGGAAGCTATTTCAGATTGATCTTGGGACAGATTATTCAAGAAAATCGGAAAGCGTTTCAGGTATTCTTCTAGCTTTTAATTAATTTTAATTAATAGTTATGATATGCATATTCCGCATCGTTGTATGTCATGTTTCCAGCAGAGTGCGTAAGCCCTTAAATCTGCATAAACTAGGATTTCTTTATAAACAGAAATCCTTAGGCCACAACCAAAGGGCTTCAAAATTTCATCCGATTTTCCTTATCTTGAGTTTTATCTCTCTTCTTCTCTAGCAGAACTACTCTTATTCTAGACGGTTTCTTGGACTATCTTTGGTTCTCTTTGGTTCATTGAGTTACATATCTCCTCTTCATTGGGGTTTTCGCATAGACCTACCACCTCTTTGTTGAGATTGAGGTTTGCTCACTGGGATTTCCAATCACTCAAGAACCACCACTCCTCAAGGAGTTTTATTCTATCAAAGGGTTATACATAACACCCGAGAGTGACTTTTCCCTTAGTTGAAGTTATCTTCTTCTCACAAGAGGGGTCATCAATGAATCCATGTGAGAAAAAGAATGACTTTTGGTCTTTATCAACCGAGATTTAATCTTCCTTCCAAGACAGAAGCTTTACAAAGGGGCAACGTCAACACCTTCTACCTTGTTGTATAGTTAATGAAGATCCTCGACTTATCTCCATCGGCACGCAGTTAAGATCCACTCAAAAAGAAATAAGAAGTAAGCGAACCAGATCATTTCTCTGCTTGTTCAAAGCCCAAGTCGCAAAGGCTTCACATCCGACGATGTCTTCCCATCCGATTTGAGTGGAAAATATGATTATTGTACACGGTATAACACCTTAAACTATAAATATAACAAATTAAGCTACAAGTATAACAACTAAAGCTATAAAGCAAGTAAAGTTGCTACTATTACAACTTAAGCTGTAAGTATAACAACTTAAGATGTAAGTGTAAGATGTATGCCGATCATGACAAAGTGGATGAGGGGGAGAGTTGGGGATGAGCAAGATGTGGAGGCAGATAAGAGAGGGGCAGAGGGCGATGAAGATAGGCTTGTCCATTTGGGCTTTGGTCCAAATCCAACTAGATGTTCAGCTCGGCTCGGCCGGTCCAAAAGCTGGACCGCTTTTGGGTTGTTTTGTCGAATCCCGAGCCCAGGTCTGAAGTTCCAAGCAGAGAAACTGGGTTCGTGTTCCTGTCGGCTTGGACGCGGATCGAGTTGGGGAGACCAAACGACTCCCCAAGTAACCGTTGGGACTGGGCCAGGTTCAAAGGGTTGGCTTGGCCCGGTCTAACTGCTAGAAAACTAGCCATTAGGATGGGGTGGCCCGGACCTGGCCCTGTTCAAAAATGTCTATATTTTGGTCAAATGACCAAAATACCCTAAAATGATAAAAAAGGCTAAAATTTGAGGATATTTTGGTCATTTGACTAGGGGGCTGCCTATATAATTAGAGGGGGTTTCCATCATGACTCGTGATTTACTAACAGTGCAGATTAATACCGTAGCTTCAGAATCCTCTTTCAACACATCAGGACGATTGATCGACAACCACAGAACATCGCTGGATTCGTTTACCGTACAAGCGGTAATATGCTTACAAGATTGGTGGAGGTACGATTCAAGGCATCAACCGGATAGCTAGTACTAAAGATATATTTAATGAGTTGATGATAGGAGATAAAGAGTAGATAGTTAATTGTAATTTTTAGGTTTTATCTTTCGAATGGAAAGAGTTGTAAATTATAGTGATATAGATGTGTATGTGTCAATCTAGTTGGGATGTACTTATCTATTATGATGCGATAATTTCTAAAAAATATTCTAATTCTTAGTGACTAATAATAAAGAATTTATTTTTGATCATTTTAATTTCTATGAAATTTATAAATTGTATAATTATATAAGTGATTAATAATAAGATTAAATTTCTTTGTTCAAATTTTGCATATTTTTAATTACTTCTAAAGTTGCCATTTTTTTCTTTTTTTTTAAAAACAAAACAAGTAAAAAAAGAAAGAAAAATCAAGCCTGGGTCGACTATTTGGACAGGCCTAGATGAAGAGGATAGAGGGAGATCCAACAAAAGAGGTAGAGCATAGAAACAGTAAGAAGAAGGAGAACAATGAATTATGGGTAAAGAAAGGAGGAAGAATACAAATGCATTTTGGGGCTTTTTATTTTTCTTTGGTAAACATTGTTCATAAACAATATTTATTTTATGTTTGAGTTTTTACACAAAAACCACCTAAACTTTTACCCAAATTGATGGTTACCGCCTACTCTTTTTTAATGAAAATCACCTTAAATTGCTTACATGCTTTCAATGTCACACCAATCTATATTTTTTTTATCGTTACCACCTAAACTTTTATATCTCTTATGATTACCACCTTTACAAAACACAACTGCTATGTATACCACCTTACCTTTATAAACTTTTGACATGAATCACCTGCTATGTTAAGAAAATCACAATTACCATAAAAAATTTGAAATATGTACCAAGCAGGACCACACATGAGACATTAGGTACAGAAAATAGGTGGTTTTGATGTGACAAAAAAAATATAGGTTGGCGTGACATTGAAAGCATGTAAGCAATTTAAGATGGTTTTCGTCAAAAAAAAGTAGGTGGTAACCATCAATTTGAACAAAAGTTTAGGTGGTTCGGGCTTAAAGATAAAGGAGAAGTTATTTGGATGTATGGATGTAGTAAAAAGTAAGTGAGTTTAAAAATAAATGCAAATAGAACTTTGGATTTAAAGGCAAAACCCTAAAAAAATGTAAACGCTATATTTTTTTTGGGTGACGGGGAAACCTTGATCAGTTGGAGTTGCAGTTGGGTAATTGGCCCAAGTTTGAACCGCCACTCCCCTGAGTATTAAGACCACATGGGGCTCATTTCTTCAGTGGTGGGGCACCCGCTTATAGACCGTTCCTCCAGAAAGAACCTCCAGCTAACCAAGTAAAACCCCGGTCCCCCACTAACCACCATACTCACTAATAGGAGACGGTGGAGTTCGTGAATGGGGCTTTGATCTCGGGGTATTCAGTAGGATATTTCCTGCCTTTCCACCCGAGCACCCCACTGGTGGTATATGTAAACGCTATATAAACCAAGTACAGGAGCAACAAATAAGTAAATCGAGAGTAAATTACCCTATTTCCTCCGATCTGAATCAAGATATCAAGAACAGACAGTGGCACTTGGTTCTCTAGCCTACACAAGTCCGTCAACAGCCCATAGCGGAAATGTGATTGGTGGAGCTGCAGAGAATCCCGTGTATGCAAATCCAACACGAAGCAACCATCAAGTATCATCAACCCCAAGAACCGATCCTCGTTGGTCCAAGGCTCCTCTAGACCGTCGTACGAGTCCATCATTTCCTGGACCTGAGGCCTCATGGCCTCCGCCACTTGCGCCACAGTCTTACCAGCCCGCTCAAGGTATTGGGCAAGAATCATGCGTTTGTTGGGCTCCATGCTCTTTAGGTGGGCCTCGCCGTGGTGATAGGGCCCAATGGAGATGAACTGGGGTGTGTAGGCCTCTTCGTTGAGGTCCCTTAAATTCTTAGGCACCCCGTAGATGCTCGGCTTCTTCCTTCTCTGGAACCCGGTCCCTGAGATCTTGTCGACCTCGGCTTGCAGGTTGATGAGCCATTGCTGCTGCTCTCCCATAGTTTTGATTTTTTTTTTGTTTTCCTCTCTTTGTGATGGAAATGGTTGCAAGTTCTGCTGGTTATATTCGAGAGCGGGTTTGGAAAAAGGTGAATGGTTGGAAGATAAAAGCTATTATCTATGGCCCATAAGGGAGTCCTCTATCTAGTGCACAAGCTATCCCAACTTATGCTATGATCTATTACGTATTAGCAAAGGCTCCTTTTTTTTTTGTCAATGAAAATTTTATTCCATTTATCAAAAGTGTCTGAGTTACTTCAATTGACGAAGGTAGTTCGATGTGTTATATGTCTATGGGATTTATTGTTCGATAGGAATCGGTGTCAGGTGGTGAAGAAGAAGTAACTTAGGATATAAGGGTTAAGCTTATGAGACAAATTTTCTAATAATATCTTAAAGTTAAGGAGGTTTTTTTTGGATAATTCCTATACTTGGGGACAAGGCTGAGTAAACTTCGATTTGAACCGATCAAATCGACCGAATAGTTTGCTTTTCAACAGTTCGATTCAGTTTTGAAGAAAGTTCAGTTCGGTTTGGGTTACTTAATTTTACAACTGAATACACCGACCTGGCCGAAACTAGCTATATCTAGTTCTTGACGATTTTTAAAGTGAACACAGTTAGTTTATTGATAGGATTTTATCTGTCACTTTTTTTTACAGCCCACTAAATGACCCATGTGGTTCCTCTTTGCTAACTATCAAACAATATAGAGGGAGAATCTCAAAAGTTGCATCCATCTTCCAACACCTCAAAAGGAAAGGCCGAAGGCCATGGAATATCTTCTTCAACAAGTTAGGATCAAAGGAAAGTTACCAAAATAAATTAAATTCTCAAGCATCTATTTGATTTTGCTTTTCTCTTAATGTGTACTTTCCTTAATCCTTCTTCTAAGTATCTTCTCCTTTTTTGTGCCCAAGAAACCTGATGTTTTTTTGTTGCAGCCATCATTCCCACATGATGATGTGATAACCGAAAACACTGACCAAATCAAAACCAAATAACTCAAATAACTCAGTTTGGTCCGGTTCGATTCTATTTTTAGTTTGGTTTGATTCATTGTCATAAAAAATTGACTAAAACTGTCCAAAGTAACCTGTTTGCTCACTCCTACTTGGGAGGTTCTTAATATTTTTAGAGTTACGGAGGTTATCCAATAATTATCCGAAGTTAACAGGGTTTTCTAGCCTTTCTTTTGTTTTTTTATATATATCTTCTCCAAGCTGGCACGACGGAGGTGAAGCGTGCTAGGGCTAAGCAAACTTCAATTTGAACAGATCAAACCGATCGAACCGGTCGCTTTTCAGTGGCTTGATTCTATTTTGAAGAAAGTTTGGTTCTGTTCGGGTTACTTAATTTTACACCTGAATACGAACTTGGAAGAGTACTCCAACAAGAGGCGGCATACGTGGCGTGTCATCTTCATCCAAACTTACCTTAGCAATCCTTGGATCTTCATCTCACTTCTAGCGGCATTCATCCTTTTGGTTCTCACTATACTCTAGACAGCGTACACCACCATGCCTTACTATAAAAATCAACAATAAGCAATCAATGGTTAAGCATGAAAAAAGTCTGAAGATATCAGCAGAGAAACTTGTGTTCAAAGAATCATTAAGCAAGAAGATAACTACTTGGACTGTCACTATATTATGTCAATGTAGAAGTTGCAAAATTTGTGCTTTATTCTCTACCTTATGATTGTAAACATATATATAATTGAAAGGAGAAACCATGAGATATGAATTTGGATTCTCTCTTATGTAGATGTTCAACATAAAAGATAACTTAATTATATAGTAATCATCTATGATCACTTAACTGACTTTAATGAATTGTTTAAATACAGTTCAGTTACCATTCACTTTTCCATCTATTTTCTTAAAAATTTGAGAAAATGAAAGGATCAGGATATGCTCATGCTCAACCTCTAATTATACAATCATTTTCAATCGTGAAACATGAAAAGAAAACAGAAGTTATGCATATTTTTAAAATTGAAATATATTCATTCCATAAAAATACATTTCTATTTTAGAACATAATATGCTTAAACCAAATTTTAATGCCCAAAACCATTTTTGTTCTAAAGAAAATCTAATCATCCAACTAATATTTGCAAGTTTTCATCGCTTCAAATTGTTAGGTGATTGCCTTTGTGCTAATACTTAAAACACGTTCTCAATGTATCTAATCAAACATCACTATTCACTTGTTGATTATTGGGAATGCGCTTTTGACGGTAGCCACAACTAGAACTAATACCAACTTTTTAAAAAAATTATGAACCAAAAAATTTTAAGAGGTCAACATCGGAGAAAATCAACATTGTGAGCTAAGTACACTGATCTATTTTTCTTTTCGGTAGCGAAAAATTGCATTTTTAGGTTTCAAATATGTAGCGCAAATAAGTAACTAGATTCTTACTGTATTAAATGATTACTAATCTTATAAAGCTGCATAATGAAAATTGAATGAAGTAATTCAGACACGAATAAAAAAAGAATCTTCAACTATTCTCACTCCTTCATTATTATCTTGCACAAAATGGTCAACGCCTCCTTAAAATATTGGTGGAATCTGAACTTACCTCTTTAAAGTACCAATTTGCCTATGTATGTGCTCCATGTGATCATTTTCTTAGCCCATCATCAAATATTTAGTAGATCAATAATGTGACACTACCTTTTTTGCATTTTCTACAATTCAAAAAAAATCAATTTAAAAAAAGAGGATAAAGGGTAATTTTTTGGAGGAAAGTAGTTGGAATTTTTTTGGATTGGGAGATAAGGAGATAAACAGATTAAAAATTCATGAAAAAATATAAAAAATTATTGTCACGTCATTGATCTATTAAATATTTGACAATGGGCTTACAATATTGACCATACTGACCACACTGGACACATGCACATATTTTAAGAGGGGAAACATGGAAATTGATATTTTAGGGAGAAATCAAGATTTCACCAATATTTTAAGGATGAATTGGTTATTTTTCCTATTGTCTTTGATTAGCTATTTCAACCAAGGGACACCAAGTAGCATGCTGGTTGTGAAGAATTCATTTAAAGCTGGGTCTGGATTAGGCATTTGAGCCACCACGAATTTAGTGGTTTTTCAGATAACCACCACAATAGTTCCAATTTTAACAGGACGACCATGTAAATATGCACTGGTAACCAAAGTTATAGTTTTCATCCATATTCTGTAAAGTAATATGCTAAATTCCTAGAATACTCTCATGGTGGGATGCCCCAATTTTTAAATATATTTTCTCACCCTAACAAAACATCTTATTACTCTCCAAAACTTAGTTAACTTCCTCAAAAAATTTTAATTCCCTCAAAACGCCTGCCCACTTATCCACTCTAAAATTTAGTCACAGTTAGCATTTATGTTATTTTTTCTTCTTATATTTAACATAATATGGATGGAAGTTATGAGTTGGTAATAATTTATGAACTGGGCATACTCCATGGTGTTTCTACGAAAACTGAAATCTTTTTGGTGAATATCCAAAACTACTATAGTTTGCAGTGGTTTCGTGTAAAAGAACCCTACTTTTAAAAGGGTTTTCCCCTATATTTATCCGTCAAATCTACCATATGTTAAGGCTAAACATAAAAAGAAAAAAGCCATAACTTTGGATTATTATCGGATAACCTCCTATAACTTTGAAAATATAAGAAAACCCCTTTAAGTTTAGGGGTTATCATGAAACTCCCTTTAACTTAGGGATTTTATTTGAAAACCTACCAAAGGAGGTGATTAAATCTCAAAGTCAGGAGTTTTATGATAATGCCTTTACTTATGGAGGTTGTTATGATATTTTGAAAGTTACGGGGATATTGGTAATAGTCCAATGTTAAGGTGGAGTTTCCTATAATTAGTCTAGTTTTATATTTACCCCTGAATCTTGGTATTGCTGAAAATGTTCCCCAAATCATCAACTTGAGTAAATATACCCCTTACTCAACACTGTTAAGGAATATAGTATAGTCGTTCAGGCCATGTTTGGATTTGCTACTATTGTGAAGTAATAAGCCTTATTCTTTAAAATAAAATAGTGAAGCGTTTGGTAGAAAAATTAAATGAGTATTAGGTCGTACTATTTAGTTCAAAAATCTAGAGATTTCAAACTAAATAATGGGGGGAGGGAGGGCGTTATTATAATACTGGGACTATTTTTCACCTGGGACTGATTCAAAAGTCCATATTACCAAGTTCCTAAAACTACTTCATTTTTTCTCTCAAACTATTTCCTTCACCTGGTACCATCCATCATCTACCGAACATAAACAACAAAGAAAAAAGGAAAAAAGAAAAATCCGAAGAACCAGGACTCCGCGGAAAAAAGAAATTGGACCGGTAATCATCTCTTGACTAATTATCCACGGTTTGGAGTTGTAATTCTTCAGTAATTATCTACCAATCAAATTAATCAAACTCTTGGAGGTCAAAAAAATCAAAGGCATTACGAACTCGTATCATGTGCCAGGAGTTCTATTGGCTTCACGAGATAATTTAATTATGTGTTGCGTAAATTGGTTTCTCTGAGCATTAACTTGAAAGTTATGATGGCCGCGAAGATGTCGCTGAGACAAAATAAGACCCTTTAATTTTCCAGTGTGACAATTACGTCTATTCCAGTTTCTCATCTTTGTAACCTACGATTGTTTATTTTTAGCCAGCGCGAATCTTTTAGCTTATGAGTTGTTAGTATAAACAAATCGGAGTGTTTTGTTTGTTAACCAGACAAACACTTAGTTGAAAATTTATTTCACTTTAGCCTCTTATATTATTTTATATCCGGACAATAGTGAATTAAATTAATCCTAGTATATAATAAGTCCCCAATTCAAACATGGCTTAAATTGTCTTTTATAATAAGGTTAAATAACTTTTCTTTTTATTTTGACTAAAACACCCTTTATAATCAGTTCTGGTGATCGTTTAATTTAAAATCCCCAGCGCTTGTTCCTTTAGAAGCTGCATTTTGCATACCTTGCGTTTTTTCTTTTTCTTTTTTAAAGAGGAAACCTTCTGTTTTTGTTGTTGTTTGTAAGAATAATGTGTTTAATTTAGGATTGAGAACGTTGTTGCTAGTTTCATCGGTCCTGACGCACATCAAAGCATTTGGAAATTTTTGTGGATGAAAGTTGTGAGTGTTGAACACTAGTTAAGCTGGCCAAAATTTTGGCGAGTAACATTAATGCCATCAACGTGTTTGTGATAATGGTCCAATGAACGAAATGGTCATTTTACCGGCAATTGTTTTGCTGGCCGAAGTTTACATGGCCGTTCACGTTTCCCAATTCACCTCCATCTATATTCACCTCAGAATTGAGTCGACATTACCTTGGACTTCGGTAAAGTTTAGGCAAGAGAGAACTATGGCTGCAGTTCGGGAAGGGGAGATTGGAGGGGAGCCTGATTATGTGAGAATCATGGTCCCACTCACCCTCATCTCTTTTATCTCTCTCTTCTTTAACCATTGCCCTTATAGTAAAACCCTTTTTCTGTTTACATTCAAAACGAATCATAATTGTTCATTAAGTGATCATAGATGATAACACTCTCCGGTACAAATGTTGCAGGAAGGAACAGAATTGATACGTCACAATCATAAAGAAGAGAATAGAAGATAACATTCTCGTACGAATGATGCAACATCTACTTCGATGTATCAAGAATTCAACTAGATCAAGAGCTTTTGTAGTACGGCATGATTGAGTAGGTTGTCTGGAGAACCGTCAGAACCAAGAGGAGGAATGCTGCCAAAAGCGAGATAAAAACCCAAGGGTTGCTAAGGTAAGTCTGGATGAAAATTGCACGCCACTTATGCCACCTCCTATTGCAGTAATTTTCAATGTCCTTGTTCACATTCACAGTGTCATGGATCTTACCCAAGAGCGGCAATCCCTTGGTGAGGCGATTGAAGAGGGAAGCGATTTCGCTATCGCTTCCTGTCGTGGAAGCGATTATCTTTTTCTTCCTGAGCAGCGCCACATCTTCATCCTTGTCGACGATATTATCCATAAATAAGACATAGGAACTGACTGCAGTGCCCACACCTCTGTGTATATGCTCGTAGGCAATGTAGTTGAGGAGGATGTTCTCAATGTTGCTGTGGCACACGATAAAGGGAGGCTGAGGACTCCATTTGTGAAGCTGATGTCGCTGTAACAAGCGGTTTGAGCTTTCTCGAAGGTCACCTGCTTGGAAGAGCTCCGTGGCCGGGCGAACGATAAAGTTGTAGTCGTGCATGTAGTTTCCTATGGCCGTCATATTCTTCTTTGAAATGTCGAGCAAGTGGGGGCCCATTCCTTTAATGGTTTTCGGTTGATTGTAGAAAATGTCATTACAACCTCTTATGAACTCCTCGGTATCTTCAAGCTGTTGGTCAGTCATTTATTAGTTTAAAAAATTAGCAGAGGTTAAATTCTACTGGAGTATCATGTTTTTATTTCTATTTCAGATTCTAAAGAGTGATCACAACTGAAAAATTCTCAACTAAATTAAGCGTCCAAGTAGCAGAATGTCAAAATTCAGTTTGCAAGAGGCGACCAGGTTACCTCGTGACCACCTACTTCAATCAAAGTAAAAAGAACAATGAGTGGCAACTGGTTTTCAAGCCTTAGCATGTCCATCCATAGGCCACGATTCATGTATGGCCGCGAGAGCTTCACATTGTCCCACATCAATAGTTCAAGAAAGAAGCATCCATCAAGGATCATCAGCACCAAGAACTTATCCTCGTCTGTCCACGGCTCCTCCAGGCCTTCGTACAAGTCCATGAGGTCCAAGACCGAGGGCCTCAGCGCCTCCGCTACCTCAGCCAGCGTTTTATTTGCCCGCCTAAGGTAGGCGGTGAGAGCCAGGCGCTTGTGGCACTCCATGGGCTTGAGGTGGTCCTTGCCGTGGTGATACGGCCCAAAGGAGACGAGCTGGGGTGTGTAGGCCTCCTCATTGAGGTCTCTAAGGATCTTCGGCACCCTGTAGATGCAGTGCTTCTTCTTTCTCTCGATCTCGACAGCAGGGTTGATACTGTCGAGCTCAGATTGCAAGTCGATGACCCATTGCTGCTTCTCTCCCATTTGTATTTCTCTTTGACATGGAAATGGTGTTGTTGATATTAGAGCTGAATTAATAGAGGAGAGATTGTATTTCTTTTTCACATTCAAAATAAAAATAAGGCTAAATATATCAATAAAAAAAAACCCTTAACTATGGACAATTATCAGGAAACCCCCCTTAACTTTCAAAATATCAGAAAAAACCCCCCTTAAGTATCGGGATTATCACAAAACCCCCTTTAACTTTCAAATTTTATCGAAAACCCCTTTAATTTTCAGATTTTATCGGAAAAGCCCCTAACTTAGGGGTTTTGATAAAATCTCAAAGTTAAGGGGTTTTCTAATAATCATCAAAGTTAAGGGTGGTTTTATGATATTTAGCCTAAAAATAATAATACTAATATATATATATATATATATATATATATATATATATATATATATATATATATATATATATATATATATATATATATATATATAAACAAAGGCTATGAACTTAAGTTCATAATGAATAGTGGTGCATCAACTTTTTATCCACTCATCTTGTCTTGAGATTTGTGATGCACAAATCTCAAAGTGGACTTTATATCTTTCACGGATCCCAAAGCAAGATGAGTGGTTAGAAAAGTTGGTGCACCACTATTCATTATGAACTTAAGTTCATAGAGTCTTCACTCTATATATATATATATATATATATATATATATATATATATATATATATATATATATATATATATATATATATATATATATATATATATGTTAGTTTCTTACTTCATATATATATATATATATATATATATATATATATATATATATATATATATATATATATATATATATATATATATATATATATATATATATATATATATATATATATATGGGTTAGTTTCTTACTTCATTCTTGTTCCTTGTATATGCTAATTTGACATGATATATTAATTTATTTGAAAAAAAATTCTTGCGAAAGTTTTATTCTGAATTTGCCTCAGATGCTATTTACGAACTATCTCATGAATCAGGAAAAAGAAAATTGCCCAAAGTAGATGAAAATCTACAGTATCAAGCATTTTGGAGACTACGTTCACTCTTTGACTCAAGACAACTAACTTGAGATACTATTTGGTACAAATATAAATGAGAAATCGAGTAACGTAAAGTAACACAATGAACAGCATTAGAAGGAAATGAACCTTTGCTCTCAAAATCAACTTTGAACCTTTGCTCTCAGAATCAACTTTTATCAACGATGACAAGCCTTTGCTCTTTGGATGGCTCAATAGTATAGGTTCCTATATATGGACCATGGGAAGCTGCCTAGCGAAGCAATGCATCATATTCCTTGGACTCTTTAGGGTTAAAATAAGAGCATCCAAATTCTAAAGTAGAGAGGAAAGCATCCATACAAAACTTGCTATATTTTCCTGCGAGATACTTTACTAGCATGAATATAAAGTGTTAGCGTTAACGGTGTCGGGAACCAAAGGGAGAAACTAATCCCAAGATCAATGTGAGAGTAGGACTAATCATAATGCAGAATAGAACACTAAATTCACCACAACGTAACACCAAATATAACATGGTTTGGCCACAACCTAGGCCTATTGAATATGAGATGCAAGCCTTTTGAATAGGATTGCTATTGTTTTTCTACTAAAAACATAGAATATGCAATGGAATAGATTAAATAAAAATGAACGATAATAATTAACCACAAATAACAACCAACTAAGGACACATAAGATTTTATAGTGGTTCAGAGAACAATCCTACGTACGTCCACTCTTCCTTCTCATGAAGAGGCTTCCTCACTATGCCAAGAGTTCTCCTGAATCACAACCCGATTCAGTAGGCTTACAAAGACCGCATCCTAGAATTTACTCGAAACCAGTCATCTAACTAACTCTCCATAATGAGCAAATACCTAGCCCTAGTTAGTCTCAACCTTCAATTAACACCGGCTTGAGTATGCTGTGAAAACAAGTTTGAAACATAAACAATCAGACAAAATTAAGCTTAGAAAATAAGAAAGATCTCATAGCCTTTTTAATAAGAAAAGAAGTCCTTCAATGAATATAATTGCAGCACATGAAGAACGGTGTAGATGATGAATCCAAGGGTAACTCTCCTGGCTGAAATGATCTAGAGATGTTGTGCGTGATGAGAGAGTTTGTCGAGGTTTTGGGGGTCAAAACCTTCAAAGAAATCTCTTACAAATCAAAATCCTAGAACTCTCTCTCTCTCTCTCTCTCTCTCTCTTCTCTCTATCTCTTTGAATAATATATAGCCTTTAATAGATCAGGAAAGAGATATCCTAAACGTGCTAGAGTTTAGAGATCAAAAGGAGCGATGAACGGTTGAGATTAAAAGCACACAAATGGTTACAATTTATACTTGAAATTCAGATAAAAATCATCCAAATATGTAAGGAAGAGAAATAAATACTAGTTCACACCAAAAAATTATAAAAAATAGCACAAGAGATTAAAATTTAATCATAAAACACTTGAACAAGAGAGAAATCACATCAAACATCACACATAAAATGACTAAATATCAATCTAAAGTATCTAAAACAAATAGTAAAAAGAATTATACTAATTTATAGAACAAATTTAGATATATCAAAAAAAATATTGAGCAGTAATAAGACATGAACTATCACAACTTTAGAAAGTAAGGACCAAAGTGTCGCCCCATCACCTCAACTAAATAGGGATCTAGGAGGATGAACGATAGTGCTTGGCGGGCGATTCACACCATCTCTAAATATAGACAGTACATGATGGTTACCCTCTGAGATATGCACAAACATAATCCACGAGTGTGGATCTTTAACCATCTTAACAAATACACTAATTGTCTATGATTTCATAAGAGTGTGGATCTTTGATCATCTTTTAACAAGTACACTCTTTTGTTTGACATATTTGTAGCATAAATGCACATTTGTACATATAAAGAATAAATGTGTGCATTGTTCAAGTCAAAAACAAGACAAAAAATTATTGATATATTCCAAAATATCTCATGAAAAATATAAAACTCTTTATCACTATTTCACATTATAAAACATAATAAGTATAAGACTAGATGTGTGAAATTGCAACATGAAACATCTGGTGTAAACAACGTGTCAAGTAATCATATTTTTATCATTGTACATAAAACTAAATACATATAGAAAACCATATGTGAACACGTGTGACATAATGAAGTTTATATACCAAAAGATAATATCATCTAAATCAATCTTGTCAAAGCATACACATAGAAGTGTCCAAAGTTTTTTAAAAAATTTTAAGAAAAAAGAGAAACTTTTGAGCTATCTCAAATCCCAGCAATTTGTTTGAAATAAGCATGATCAACTTGTGCATCATCATTTTCTCAAGATAATTTAGTACCAATCTCCACGGGAGTTCTAACAGGATTGCAATCAAACATCTGAAACCTTTTCAACAACTTTGCATAATATCTTTTTTGACATATAAAAATCCCATCATTACCTTGAACTACTTCAATGTCGAGAAAATAAGACATCAAGCAAAGATATGTCATCTCAAATTCATGCATCATAGACTTCTTAAAATCTTCAATCATACTAATATTATTGTCAGTAAAAATCAAGTCATCAATGTAAAGGTATTATAATAGTATATCACCAAAATTTGTTTGCCTTCACATATAAGACATGCTCGGAAGGCACTTCTGAAGTCCGCTTATTAATTTTCTTTTGTAATACATATAAAATTCCCTCACAAGGCTGACATTCACTCTCTTGCCCCCTTTGTTCATCATAGAGCTTAGGCCGGCTCTATTTTGTATCTAAATAATATTGGCACATTCCTCCAGATGGTGAATATCGATAGGAATTTAAATAATACCTAAAGTTATAAGTATATAACTATCAAGTTATAGTATAAAAGTTATTGATCCCACGAGGAAGGTGTTGTAAGAATTAATCAAAATCGGTTCTTATGTTGTGTGTGCGATAATTAGGAGTGATAAAAGAAATGTGATGGATTGTGGAGAGATTTGAGAGTGATTGTGAATATGTGCAAAATAAAACAAAATGAGTTTGAGAGAGGAAAGATAAAGAGTGGTGAATAAAACGAAGGAAAATAAATAAGATAGTAAAGAAAAATAAAACAAATAAGTAAAAAGCAAGAATAAAGAGAAAGATCAAGAAGGTAAAATATGAAGGATTAATTAAAGATATGAGGAATCTAGAATAGATCCACTTAGCTAATCTCAATCTTATGTGAATAAGTATGATATAAAGCTAGTTTCAAATAATTTCTAAAATTCCCACAAATATTAGCTCCACATTTAGAAAAGGGCAATTCCCTAGAGGGTTCTAGCCTCAAGGTGAATTAAAGAAAAGAAAAATAAATTGAGAGAGGAGAAAGAATGATGAATAAAATGAAGGAAAATAAAGAAGATAATAAAGGAAAATAAATAAATAAATAAAAAGCAAGAACAAAGAGGAAGATCAAGAAGATAAAATATGGAGGATTAATTAAAGATATGAGGAATCTAGAATAGATCCACTTAGCTAATCTCAATCTTATTTGAATAAGTTGGATATAAAACTAGTTTCAAATAATTTCTAGAATTCTCATAAATATTAGCTCCATATTTAGAAAAGGGTAATTTCCTAGAGGGTTCTAGCCTCAATGTGAATTAAAGAAAAGAAAATAAAATCTAAACTACAAAATAAATGCAAGAAAGTAAAGACATGAAAGTAAATACATGAAAGTAAAGACATGAATGTAAATCTACTCTACAAAGCATTAAATAAGCAAGAAAAGAAAATATTACAAGAAAAGAAAAGAAAGGAATAAAAAGTAAACCCTTATCTTCATCTTATCTTCATCTTCATCCTCTTTTTATCCTTGGACAAAGAGAAGAAAAGAAAATATGAAGGGGTGAAAATATTTTTATTAATTGTAATTAAAAGTTATAAATTTAGAAGGTCTTCTCAATTAAGAGTAACTCTCCTCTCCAAATGAAATTTTTACAAAATATTTCATAATCTCAAGCCCTCACTCTACCCTTTTATTTATAGATAACAAGAATCTCTCACAACCCTTAGATTTGTCTTGGCCCCCAAGTAACCCTTACAACCATAGGATTTGGCTTAGGCCCCAAGAAACCCTCATAATCATAGGATCTCTCAAAATAATATAGACCATTGATTCAATACTTGAGAGATGGGCTTTGTGGGCTTTATTTCTTTTATATTTAATTCATTTAAGACTCTTGGGCTTCTCTTAAATGCTCTTGGGCTTCTTTGAATTTTGCTTGGCTTTCAAATAATTAAATATATATCAATTAAATTTGAATTTCTCTCATAACCTGCTACTGCTTATGAAATTTTAAGAATCTGGTAATTTGGATGTCTTCGTCTCGTCGAAATAGGCGATTTTCATATATAATATGTTGAATTCTGCTTTCTAGATTGGGAGATATCGTCTTTTCTTTGCGGTTGACCATCCTGAGCACGAATTTGATTTTATTTTTTTCATATTTGATTTGATTATCAATTGCAGGCCAAATTATTAATAATTCTAACCAAGAAAGTGATGAGTGCTGAGATTTTGCTTCTAAACTTAGTCGTGGGCTTTGAATTTAGGCATCCTGGGCTTCATTAGAGATCTTTTGGGCTTGAAATAATCTTCATTTGAGCTCTTATTCAATAATTCTATATTACCTGTAAATTAAGATAAAAATAATTATTAGCGGTATATTTATTTATATAAGATAGATGATGAGGGTATAAAATTGTTATAAAAATGTGATTATCAATATCAACTCCTCTCTCAAAGACAAAAAGAAGTTTTTCATACTTCTCTTGTATGACACTTGAAAGTTGGTCATCTCGGGCACATTTAAGTCCAGATATTCTCTACAACAGAAAATAAACTTGATTTAGTATAGAGAAAACACTTATATAAGAATTAGAATCAAAGGGAATTGAAAAGAAATTATGTTAAAGGGTAAAAAAACAACAATTCTACCTTCTTACTATCAACGGGTTCCTAAGCACCATCAATGGTTAGCAGGTACCCTCGTTAATGTTCATCGACCATCAATGGTTGATGAACAGACCCGCAATTTCTCACCCAAAATTATTCAATTTTCATAAAATATTCTCTAATATACCAACTCCAAACATCAATTCTAACCACATACTACTCACTCAACAAGATATATCAATAAAATCGCATAAGAACCTTAAAAATTGATCAAAAATCAATAAAAACCTTTAAAAATTTATAGGTAACGAGACTTTGATACTACTTGTTGGATCTGAAATGCAAGCCTAGAGGGGGGGAATGAATAAGATTGCTTTCATTTTTTCACTAAAAACACAGAATATGTAGCAGAATAGATAAAATACCACAAATAACAACCAACTAAGGACACACATGATTTTATAGTGGTTTGGATAACAATCTTATGTCTACTCTTTCTTCTCATGAAGGGCCTTCCTCATTATGCTAAGAGTTCTGAATCACAACTCGATTCAGTAGGCTTACAAAGACCGCACCCTGAAGTCTACTCGAAACCAGTCGTCTAACCTAACTCTTCACAATGAGTAAATGCCTAGTCCTAGCTAGTCCTAACCCTAAATTAACACCGGTTTGAGTATGTCGTAAAAATAAGTTTGAAACACAACCAATCAAACACAATTAAGCTCGGAAATTAAGTAAGATCTTACACCCTTTTGATAAACAAACCGACCTCTGATGAATGTAAGTGTAGCACGATGAAGAACGGTGTAGATGATGAATAAAATGGCAACTCTCTTCTCTGAAACAATCCAGAGATATTGTGCGTGACAAGAGAGAGTTTGTCGAGGCTTCGCTGGTCAAAACCTTCAAAGAAATCAAAATCCTAAATCCGTCCCTTCTCTCTATCTCTTTCAATAATATATAGCCTTTAATAGATCAGGAAAGAGATATTCTAAATATGATAGAGTTCGGAGAACGAAAGGAATGATGAATGGCTGAGATTAAAACTTAAAATTCACAATCAGCCGATTTTACCATCGATGGTTGCTCATGACCATTGATGGATCCTTGAGCACCATCGATGACTTCCTGCAATCCATCTATAGTTTGAAATCCTATCTCTGGATGACATCAATCAGTTTACTGTAGCCATCAATGAGCCTTCAATCATTGATGGGTCCCTAACAACCATTGATGGTTAGAAATTACGTCTCTAGAATTTCATCAATGGATTCTTGTGGCCATCGATGATATCATCCACCATCGATGAGTTCCTATCGCCATCAATGGTTGGATGGTGAAATTAGCTTTCTAGGCGATTTTAGCATTGTTTTGCCTCGTACATTTTTATACATATATTCACTTGTACTATATCATCTCAAACATGTATTAGTACCAAATGAGAGTTTGTTGTTACTCAAACAAGAGATATTGTATGGACTTCATCTTAACAAGGCCTACACTCACGAGATAGATAGATAGATATATAGGGATATATGGGGCGGGCTGGGGGGGGGGGAGAGATTGGTCTTTCAACTGTATCAAGAAGAAGAGACAATATACAAAACCTCTCAAAGTTTCTAACTTGAGTTCTAATAAAGCTTGAGATTTCTATATATAGATTGTGGGGAGCTTGAAGGAATAAATCATATTCCTTGCACTATCTAGAGGTAGAAAGAAGAGTTCTTTCCCTATAACCATCTTTAAAAAAGTGTATTTTACAGGAACTATATTTGAATGTCTAATCTTTAAAGAGGATTTGTGGTGCAATCAACCGCCTTAATCCACTTTCTAGCGAAATTTTTCACTGAAAATTCAAAAATATCCTTGAAAATTCACGTTCAAAGAACATGATTCATTTAGTTAAAGTTTGCCACAGGATACAAGTGATGAGTCTTGAATGTGAGTTTTTCACTACTACAAAAGGCCCTATTAACAATGTTTAGAACCGCTACAAATAGGCCTATTTATAATGGTTTTAATTGTTTCTAATACATTAGCAACGGTTAAAACTATTGCAAATAGTCCATTGCTAATAAGGCCAATACAATTAGCTTTTTGCAACGGTTTACAACCGTTGCTATGCTATAGAACTGTTGCTATTGGGATTTTTTTAAAGAAAAATAAAAAAGCCACATCAGCAATTTCCCAACCATTGCTAAAATTGATGTAGAACACACTGCGGATATGGTTATGGAGAAACAGGACCGTCACAAGTCCAAACGCGGACCCGGCCGAGGAAAATAACTTGCAACGAAGAACGATCATATCTCTCAAACCGTAAGTCGGAATTGGACGAATTATATATGTAAGTCGCATATTTTTTTGAGACGGAGTCAACCAAACCGACCAAAGTTTAGTTTGCCACCATCCGTTTAACCAAATTCCCTCCGGATTGAGAGATATCAGCGTTTTTGTCTGTTTTTTACTATTTTAGGTAATGTTTTAGGAGTCTATTTTGATTAGGAAGGAAATCCGGTTTGATTCCAAATTTGACCAATTTACTTCCCTAATCATAAGGAGTCTTTGAAGGAGAGTTTTATTATTTCTATTTTTAGTAAAGTTCGGGTCATAGTAGAAGTCATGTTTATTTTTATTTCTATTTTTGGTAAAGTTCGAGTCATAGTAGGAGTCTTATTTATTTTCTATTTAAACAGAGTCTTGTAAGCCCTAGAGGCATATCTTTTATCAATAAATTTATTTTTTTAATATTTTCTTCGTGGATTCGAAGATCGTTCTTTATGGATTCAGAGAGCACCTCTTGGTGGATTAGAGTTATCATACAGCTTGCGTTAATTGGTACCAGAGCCTTATTTTCCTGATCCGATGGCAAGCGACGAAGTCTCTTTTTCTCGAACTGAGTTCGATGAGGATAAGACTGATGCTAATTAGATAAAGACCAATGTTAATCAGATTAAGACTACTGTAGATCGACTTGCGTCGGCACTGGAGCGTCTGAACACGGTAGGAGTTTAAAATCGCATTGATGGTCGCCAACGACGTGATCTGACTCTACAAGATGAATTCAACAGTGACAGCGATGACTATGAAGCCCCACGCCGCGGTTATGATCGCAGAGACCGCCACCGACAGGATAATTATGATGCTGGAGGATTCAAGATGAAGATGGATCTGCCATCTTTTAATGGGCAACTTCATATTGAAGAATTTCTTGATTGGGTTGCAGAGGCAGAGAGGTTTTTCGAGTATATGGAGATCCCAGATGAACGAAAGGTTAAGTTGGTGGCCTACCGACTTAAGGGTGGTGCATCTGCTTGGTGGGAATCAGTGTGCATGAATCGATCTCGTCAAGGAAAGCCGAAGGTCAATAAGTGGGAGAAGATGAAGAAGTTCTTTGAAAGCCGTTTTACGCACGGTGACTATGAACAAGTCTTGTTCGGACAATACCAGAATTACAAACAAGGTGGAAGAACAGTTGATGAGTACACGCATGAGTTTTATCGGCTGTCATCCCACAACAATTTAAATGAGAACGAGTCCCAACAGATGTCTCGTTACACCGGGGGATTGAGGATAGCAATTCAGGATCGTGTGTCTTTACAACAGACATACACTTTGGCAGACACAGTTAGCCTAGTCGAAAAGGTGGAGCGGCAACTTGGACGGAATACTAGAGGATCATGGGCAGCTTCCGATGGGTCGCGTACGAGTTTAATCGTGGTGGGAACAAACAGTCCTCAATTGCTTCTGATCAAGATTCTATAGCTGAGAAGAGTGCAGAACCGACGACAACAGCAGCAGCAAAGAAGGCTACACCCCCAAACCCATATGCCAAATCCGATCCAATCAAGTACTATAGATGTGGTCAACCTGGTCATCGATCCAATCAGTGCCCTAAAAGAGGTGCCGTGAATATGGTGGATCATGAAGAGGAGGATATAAACCAAGATGACGCTGAAGACTACGATCGTGATGGAGTGGATCCTGATGATGGGGATCAATTCTCGTGTGTTGTGCGATGATTATTATTGGCTCCAAAGATAGAAGAACCACCCCAGAGGCATAATATCTTTCGCACAAGGTGCATCGTGAAACAGAAGAATTGTGATGTTATCATTGATAGTGGCAGTAGTGAGAATATTGTCTCTCGGTGTATAGTGGAGAAATTAGGTTTGAAGACCGAGAAACACCCCGCTCCCTACAATATTGGCTGGATTCGTAACGGTAATGACGTACAGGTCGATGTGGTGTGTCGGGTGTCTATTTCCATTGGCCGTAATTACGTTGATGAGGCGATGTGCGATGTAGTTGAGATGGATGCTTATCATATACTATTAGGCAGGCCATGGCAGTTTGATGTTGATGCAACGCACAGGGGGAAGGACAATGTTTATATCTTTAAGAAGGATGGTCGCCAAGTTGTGCTCATGCCTCTTACTGAGAAGGGGCCAATCAAAACAGATCTTGCTGAAAAGAAGACGTTTTTGGTTAATAATGAAGATTTTATGAAAGATGTGAAACAGTCTGACGAGATTTATGCTCTTTTTGTATCAGGAAAAGAGGATTACGCCTCGCCAAAATTCCACTCGGCATGCACCCTTTGCAACAATTTGGCGGTTATGCACGACGAACTACCTTTTGAATTACCATTGCTTCGAGACATCAAACATCAGATCGATTTCATCCCTGGATCACGCTTACCAAACCTGCCACACTATCGGATGAGCCCGAAGGAAGGAGAGATCTTGCAAAAATAAGTGGACGAACTCATCCAGAAAGGCCTTATTCGAGCTAGCATGAGTCCGTGTGTCGTGCCAGCGTTACTTGTCCCAAAGAAGAACGGAGAATGGCGCATGTGTGTGGATAGTAGGGCTATTAATAAGATTACCGTGAAGTATCGATTTCCTATCCCTCGCCTGGAAGACATGCTGGATATATTATCTGGATCAAAAGTATTCTCTAAAATTGACCTCAGGAGTGGTTATTATCAGATTCGGATTAGAGAAGGAGATGAGTGGAAGACTGCTTTCAAGACAAAAGAAGGCCTGTATGAATGGTTGGTCATGCCTTTTGGCCTTTCCAATGCTCCTAGCACTTTCATGCAGTTGATGAATCAGGCATTAAAACCCTTTATCGGCAAGTTCGTTGTAGTTTATTTTGATGATATCTTGATTTATAGCCAGAATGAGTCTGTGCATCTGGCCCACTTGAGGGAGGTACTAACGGTTTTGCAGGAGAACAAGTTGTATATCAATCTGAAGAAGTGCAACTTCATGACTAGTAGTCTATTATTCTTAGGCTTTATAGTCAATGACGAGGGTATCCATGTTGATGAAGAAAAAATGCGTGCTATTCGAGATTGGCCTAAACCACAGAATGTCAGTGAAGTTCGTAGCTTTCATGGTCTAGCAACTTTCTATAGGAGGTTTGTCAGAAACTTCAGCAAAGATCGCTATACCATCATCGAGTGTATGAAGAAAGGCAAGTTCAATTGGGGGGAAGATGCAGACCGTAGCTTTGCACTAATCAAGGAGAAGTTGTCCACAGCACCAGTGCTCGCACTTTCAGATTTTCAAAAGGTGTTTGAGGTTGATTGTGGTGCGTCTATTGTAGGAATTGGTGGTGTCCTATCCCAAGAAGGGCGCCCGCCATTTCTTTAGTGAGAAACTTCGGTGAAGCTTCGGCGAAGTGGACCACATATAAGCTAGAGTTGTATGTCATCGTCCAGTCTTTGAAGCATTGGGAGCACATTTGATCTTACGAGAGTTTCTGCTTAATACTGACCATCAGGCCTTGAAGTCCATCAATAGTCATACTACCATCAATCGTATGCATGCTCGTTGGATCGCATTTTTGTAGCGTTTCACTTTTGTTTTGAAGCACAAGTCTGGACAGCAGAATAAGGTTGCAGATGCACTCAGTCGGTGAGCTGTTTTGTTGGTGACTTTGCAGGCAGAAGTAACTGGATTTGAATACCTCAAGGAGCTCTATGCGGAAGACGAAGACTTCAAGGAGACTTGGAACAACTGCCTACAGAATCAGTCCACCAAAGATTTTCATATTCAGGATGGCTATTTATTTCATGGAGCTCAGCTGTGTATACCCTAGAGTTCACTAAGAGAGCAGATAATACGAGACCTTCATGCTGGCGGGTTAGGAGGACATCTGGGGTGTGATAAGACGATTGCTTCTATTGAAGAGAGATATTACTGGCCTCAGCTGAAGAAGGGGACAAAAAACTATGTGCGGCGTTGTCCAGTTTGTCAAGTTGCCAAGGGACAGTCCTAAAATACGGGATTGTACACACCCTTACATGTTCCCGATACGCCATGGCATGATATTTCGATGGATTTTATATTGGGACTCCCTAGAACCCAACGAGGTATGGATTCTGTTTTTGTTGTGGTTGACAAGTTCTCAAAGATGTCACATTTTATTCCATGCAAGAAGACAGTAGATGCTAACAACATTGCCAACCTTTTCTTCCGGGAGATAGTGCGCTTTCATGGAGTGCTAAAATCCATCACATCTGATCGTGATTCCAAGTTCTTATCCCACTTTTGGAGGACATTGTGGCAACGATTCAATACTTCACTCAAATTCAGTACTGCTTACCACCCTCAAACGGATAGCCAAACTGAAGTGGTAAATCGCACTCTCGGTAACCTTCTCAGATCTATCTCTGGCGATCGTCCAAAACAGTGGGATCTTGCTCTGGCACATGCTGAATTTATTTATAACTGTATGGAGAGTCGAACTACAGGCAGGGCTCCCTTTGTGATTGTATATGGAAGGCTTCTGAACCATTATCTTGATCTCGTTCCACTGCCTAAGCTTCCAGGACAGAGTATTGCTGCAGATCATATGACTGAAAAGATACGTGCTATTCAACAGGAAGTGAAAGAGAAGATAGAGAAGTCTAATGCTAAATATAAGGCGGATGCTGATCAACACAGGAGGAAGAAGGTGTTTGAGGAGGGAGACATGGTGATGGTGTTTCCACGGAAAGAGCGTTTTCCAGTGTGCACCTACAACAAGCTGAAGAATAAAAAGTATGGTCCATGCAAAATACTGAAGAAGATTAGCGACAATGCTTATGTCATTGACTGTCCTGCAAATTTGGCTATTTCTCCTAGTTTCAATATTGCAGATTTGTTTGAGTATTACCCGCCAGAAGGAACAACTCTTCATGCGAATATAAGCTCGGGGTCGAGCTCTTTTCAAGCAGGGGTGACTAATGTAGAACGCACTGCGGATATGTTTATGGAAAAACAGGACCGTCACAAGTCGAAACGCGGACCCGGCCGAGGAAAATAACTTGCAACGAAGAACGGGTCATATCTCTCAAACCGTAAGTCAGAATTGGACGAATTATATATGTAAATCGCGTATTTTTCGAGACAGAGTCAACCAAACCGACCGAAGTTCTGTTTGTCATCATCTGTTTTGCCAAATTCCCTCCGGATTGAGAGATATCAGCGTGTTTGTCAGTTTTTTACTATTTTAGGTAATGTTTTAGGAGTCTGTTTTGATTAGGAAGTAAATCCGGTTTGATTCCAAATTTGACCGATTTACTTTCCTAATCATAGGGAGTCTTTCAAGGAGAGTTTTGTTATTTTTATATTTAGTAAAGTTCGGGTCATAGTAGAAGTCATGTTTATTTTTATTTCTATTTTTGGTAAAGTTCGAGTCATAGTAGGAGTCTTGTTTATTTTCTATTTAAACAGAGTCTTGTAAGCCCTAGAGGCATATCTTTTATCAATAAATTCGTGTTTTTTAATATTTTCTTCGTGAATTCAAAGTTCTTCGTGGATTCGGAGATCGTTCTTTGTGGATTCAGAGAGCACCCCTTAGTGGATTCCGATGTTATCACTTCCGCGTTGCGTTAAAAATTTATTAACAAAGAAAAACAATTATTGCTAAAGCTTATAGGAATACATTTTGTAAATTTAATATTCAACATTGCTAATTGTTATAAAATTTGTATCACCAATTTCTTCTATATCCTAACAAGACTAATTATTTTTGGACCCAAAATATAGGACCTGACTGTGGAACAGCTGACATGTAATGTGTTAATTATGTTATTTATTTTCCACGTAGGCATGTGAATTAAATGAGCTAAGGGCAAACTTGTAATATTTCATTGGCATTTATTTTTCTTCCCCTTCAGCTCCTTCAACCCCGAAATTGGAAGCGTCCTCTCTAGAGATCATCTTCTAACTTGATTTTCTAGCAAGAAAGAATAGACTTTAGTTTTATAATTGCATGCTTTCCCATTAAGATGGTGTTGCAATTTGTAAATCTGAAATGAGAGGGCGATGATCCATTTCTAATTGGGATATATTTTAAGTATCATCACTTTATATCCGACATTTTCTTCTCATTGTTATCTCCTAATTCGGATATATTTTGAGTACCAATTAAGGGGGGAAAACAAAATGAAATGATCAATTTCTAATTTCACAATTCCTTCTTCTAGAAGAGCAAGTACCATTCAAATTCTCATAAGCGGACTGATAAAGTCTCACAAATCTCAAACACATGTCGTCTTTAGTATTGATCACCTCAATCGCAAGAATGTACGCCTAACAATAACAGGTCGATCTTGTTGCCCCCGTCAGTTATAAAGATATACTACAGGCGACGATGGAAGCACGGGGACAGCGGGGATCCAAAAAGCGGGATCACAACAATTGTTGAAAGGTAATTTCCATCTTTAAAAATGTTGACAAACTTATCACAACTAGCAACCGACACAATAATTGAATAACTGATAATAAACCAATTCAGTCTACATTCTGATTGTCACAAATTTGGCATTGTAATTTAACACAAGCATAAAGAAAAAAAAAATACAATTCTTGTCGACTTAGTTGTCATGTGCTTCACCCGTGAATCGTGATGCTTTGATCTTAGATGGGACCTGCAAGAACATCATCCTGCAATGAAAATAATATAATTTAGAACTTGATGGATTTGAAGTAAATATGTGACGCAACACAAAATTGTTAGGATGTAGTCCATACGATAGCACTTATTTGAGTAATAACAAACTCTCAATTTGTACTAATATTTATTTGAGATGATATAATACGGTAAAAGCAGTACATGAAGGTTATGATCTTGAAATGACACGAAAATCGGCATTTAATCTGATTTTAGCCTACTAACCATGGATAGTTATTGAGGACCCATCGATAGTCAAGGCTCTCATCGATGGTGTATAGTGAACAATCGTAGAATTCTAGAATGTTGATTTCGAACAATCAATAGTCTACAGTGACCCATCGATGGTCATCATCTCATTGATGGTGTATAGTGCCCTATTGCAAATTTCCACAAACTCAAAAATCAAACCATCGATGACTTACAGACATCCATCGATGGTGCTCAAGGGCCCATCAACGGTCGAGAGGAACCATAGATGGTGATGACGGTAATTTCTAGATTTGTTGATTTAATCACAGCTATTCGTTGATTCCTTTCATCTCTAACTTCTACTATGATTTGGATATCTCGTTCCGATCAATAAGAGGCTATGTAAAATTGAAATGAATAATTTTAGGAAGAAGGATTCTAAGGTTGAAATAGAGAGCTTTTGGAGAGAACTTAAAAGAGAATTTTTAGGGTTTGTGAGAAGAAGTTTATATTGGATATTTGAACCCAGGAGCCTCAACTTATTCTCATTAGCTCAACATCTTGAATCATCTTAGCAAGGATATTTGCCATTGGACTCAACATCTACATCGTTCTTCATCGAGCCGTTTTAATTTTTTGAAGAACGGTTGCTAATCAAAAGGGCCATTAGATCTTTACGATTTTGTGCTTAGGCTGTTTTATGTAGTTTGTTTCAAACTTGTTTTTAGAGCGTACTCAAGAACTTGATAATTGAGGGCTAGGATTAGCTAGGGCTAGGTGTTACTTGTTGTGGAGAGTTAGGTTAGACGTCTGGTTTTTGATAGATTTCAGGGTGCAGTCTTTATAAACCTATTGAATCGGCTTGTGATTCAAGAGAACTCTTGGCATAGTGAGGAAGGCCTTTTGTGAGAAGGAAGATTGGACATAAGATTATTATCGAACTACTATAAAATCTCCGTGTTCCTTGGTTGATTTTTGGTTTGGTTGTTAGCTTTTAATTTTCTATATTTTTGCTCCTTATCACGTGTTGTAACGAAAAGCGTAGTAAACCTATTCACCCCCACTCTAGGCTTGCATCTCAGATCTAACATGTAGTATTAGAGCATCGTTATCCATCTTTAGGATTCACAATTTATGAACTGTGCATACTCCATGGTGTTTCTATGAAAACTGAAAATTTTTGGTGATTATCCAAAACTTCTATAGTTCTTGGTGGTTTAGTGTAAAAGAACCCTACTTTTAAAAGGGTTTTCCCTATATTTACCGTCAAATCTACCATATGTTAAGACTAAATATAAAAAGAAAAAAAAGCCATAACTTTGGATTATTATCGATAACCTCATATAACTTTGAAAATATAAGAAAAACCCTTTAAGTTTAGGGGTTATCATAAAACTCCCTTTAACTTAGGGATTTTATTTGAAAACTTGCCAAAGGAGGTGATTAAATCTCAAAGTCAGGGAGTTTTATGATAATCCCTTTACTTTTTTTTGGGGGGGGGGGGGGGGGGGTTCTGATATTTTGAAAGTTACGGGGGATATTGCTAATCGTCCAATGTTAAGGGGGTGTTTCCTATAATTAGCCTAGTTTTATCTTTACCCCTGAATCTTGGTATTGCTGAAAATGTTCCCCCAAATCATCAACTTGAGTAAATATACCCCTTACTCAACACCGTTAAGGAATATAGTATATTCCTATAGGCCACGTTTGGATTTGGTACTATTGTGGGGGTAATAAGTCTTATCCTTTAAAATAAAATAGTGAAGCATTTGGTAGAAAAAATTAAGTGGGTATTAGATCGGACTATTTAGTCAGAAAGAGTTCAAATTCGGACTAAATAGTGGGGGAGGGCGAGGCTATTATATCTGGGACTATTTCTCACTTGAGGCTGACTCGAAAAGACCCTCTTACCCTCAAGTTCCTAAAAACTACTACATTTTTTTTCTCTCAAACTATTTCCTTCACCAGGTACCATTCATCATCTACCGAACACAAACAACAAAGAAAAAAGGAAAAAGAAAAATCTGAAGAAACAGGACTCCGCGGAAAAAAGAAGTTGGACCGGTAATCATCTCTTGACTAATTAACCACGGCTTGGAGCTGTAATTGTTCGGTAATTATCTACCAATCAAAGTAATCAAACTCCTGGAGATCAAAAAAATCGAAGGCATTACGAACTCGCATCATGTGCCAGGAGTTCTATTGGCTTCACGAGATAATTTAATTATGTGTCGCATAAATTGGTTTCTCTGAGCATTAACTTGAAAGTTATGATCGCCACAAAGATGTAGCTGAGACAAAATAAGGCCCCTTAATTTTCCAGTGTGACAATTAATTATATTCCACTTTCTCATCTTTGTAAGGATTGTTTATATTTAGCCAATGCAAATCTTTTAGCTCATGAGTTGCTAGTATAAACAAATCAGAGTGTTATGTTTGTTAACCAGACAAACACTTAGTTGAAAATTTAATTCATTTTAGCCTCTTATATTATTTTTGTAGAACATGCACAAAAACATGCACAAGACAGCTTTCAGGCTTAGTAGTCGACTACAAGTCATAGTAGTCGACTACACTGCAGACGACAGAGAGATGGTTTTCCGCTGGAACCTTAGTAGTCGACTACACTGAGCTAGTAGTCGACTAATCTGCAGTCGACAGAAAGGTGTTGCTCTGTTTTAGGCCTTCGATGTCGACTACTCAGAAATAGTAGTCGACTAATCTGGGCAGATTCCGAATACGGGTTTGGTTTTAAACCCGGTTCGTTTAGAGTTTGTATATAACCTTAAACCTGATTAATTAGGATAGTATTGAACACGTTTTGAGCAGCCTTTGAGAGGGTATTATGCATCTTTTGGGAGGAGATCTTGTGAGAGATTTGAGAGGTTTGTTTTTAGGGTTTCTTGGTGAGAACTTATAACCCTAATTTGTATTCTCTCTTTTCTATTAGTAAAATCTCTCCCTTCTTGCCCCGTGGACGTAGGCAACTTGTCGAACCACGTAAATCTCGTGTCTTTACTGTTTTGCTGTGTATTTGCTATTGTTTGTGTGGTGGTTTCTCTCGGTTCCATTTGTCAGCTCCCAACAATTGATATCGAGTACATTATTCAAATTGAAAGTGGTGTAGCTTCTGGTTTGAGGTGATGCTCGGTAATTTCTGAGAGAAGTGGGTTTATTAATACAAACGGAGAATGGCGTCTACCAGTAAATCGGTCAAAGTGGGAAAATTCGAGATTGAAAAGTTCAATGGGAAGAATGATTTTTCCTATTGGAGGATGCAAAAGAAAAACTCACTGATTTCGCAAAAATTGCACAAGGCTTTAACTGAAAAAGAGAAGAAGCACAATGATATGTCTGATGAGGATTGGGAGGAGCTGAATCTGGAAGCACGGGCGTCGATTATCCTATACCTTGAAAGGGATGTAGCTTTCTTGGTAGATGGAGAGGAAACAGCTACGGGCGTGTGGAAGAAGTTAGAAAGTACCTTCATGACAAAGAGTCTAACGAACCGGATCTATTTAAAATCCAAATTGTATACTTGCAAGATGGAGGAGGGCTCATCAATCCGGGAATACATCAACAAGTTTGATAGGATCATATCAGACTAGAAATATATAGATGTGAAAATTGTAGATGAGGATCAGGTGCTTCTACTACTTCTATCTCTGTCGAAGTCTTATGAGAACCTGGTGCAAACACTAATGCTTGTAGGAGATAATTTGAAGATGGATGAGACTAGAACGGCGCTTCTAGCGGATAACCTTCGAAAGATTGCAACCAGTGACATGACTACTGGTGATAACAAAGAATAAGCGCAAGGATTGTTTGCGAGAGGAAGGAGCAATGGCGAGAAAAAGGCAAAGGAGGAAAGTCTAGATCATCGAGACCTCTTGCGGGAAAATCTTGTTTCAAATGCGGTGAAGTTGGGCATTTCAAGGTCGGTGTCAAATAAGAGTAGGTGGAAAGAAGAACAACAACAAGACTGAGAGAAGAGAGGGCAAGGAAGTGGCGAGCTACGTTTCAGAGAAAGGGAGCGATAAGGAGTGTTATGTCGTCACGGGTGGCAAGGATATCTCAGGAAAGTGGATACTTGATTCTGGTTGCTCTTACCATATGTGTCCAAATAGGAAGTGGTTTACTACCTACCGAGGTATTGATGGTGAAACCGTATTGATGGGAAACAATCATGCTTATAAAACGGTGGGGCTAGGTAATATCAAAATCAAGATGCATGATGGAGTGGTTCGAATCTTGACGGATGTGAGGCATGTTCCGACTTGCGGAAGAATCTTATCTCGGTTGGTGCATTGGACTCGGCGGTTGCAAAATTATTACGGAGAGCGAGTGAAGAAGGTTGTTGAGGTTCCCTTGTAGTGATGAAGGGTGTTAGTCACGGTAATTTATATACTCTCTTAGATGCAGCGGTGGCGGAGATCGTGGTTGGAGCTGCGGGGAAGTGGTGGAGACCCATGTGAGCACACACGGTTATGGCATAAGCGGCTTGGGCATATGTCGAGAAGGGTGTAGTTACGCTTGGTAAAGAGGGTCTGTTGAAGAATCAGAAGGAACCTAGCATGGATTTTACGAGGATTGTGTGTATGGAAAGTCACACGAGGTCCGGTTCGAGAAGCAAGTCTAAGAGCAGAGGGATACTAGATTATGTGCACCACGAGATGTTTGGGGTCCGCTCGGACCACTTCTAAGGGTGGTTCGAGATATTATGTCTCGTTCATAGATGATTATTCTAGGTATGCTTGGATTTACTTTACGAAGCATAAGAATGAGGTGTTCGAGACATTCAAGAAGTGGAAGTAATGGTGGAGAACGGGGCGGGAAAGAAATTGAAGACGAGATCGATAGCTGATGCAGTATCTGAGATGGTGCTTTCAAGGAGTTCTATGATCATGAGGGAATTGTTCGACCTTGGGCGGTCGAGTCAACACCATAGCGAGAATGGGGTCATGAGAACCGAACATTCTTTGGAGAAAGCAGCAGTATCGCGATCATCTGTTGGATTGGGCAGCGAATGATGGGCGAGAATCGGTGGCTCTGACTTGTTACATTGTGAGCTATTCACCATATTGATATTGGATAGTGATACACCTATAGGGTGTGGTCGAGAACATCACGATTATGATAGGTTGAAATTTTTGGATGTACGCCTACTATCCGTTAACGAGGAAAGCTTGGCGAGGGCCAAGAAGGCAATATTCTTGGGATATCGCGAAGGGCATAAAGGCTATCGCCTTTGGTGTCTGGAAGATTCAAAGTTCGTGATCGCGAGGGATGTTACCTTTGATGAGAAATCCATGATTGCTAGAGTCCAAGGATGATGGTGTTATGGCTGTTGAGACTTCTAAGTCTCGAGTTATTGAAATAGAACCTAAAGACCAACGAGGTTTTAGTGGTGTTCAAGTGGGAAGTCGGGTAGATGATAAGCTTGGCGGGGAGAAGGTTTAGCGGGGAGAATACGGGCACTATAACAGCGGCTTCGAGGATAGTTTGGCTTCCACTAGGCCAAGGCAAGCATACAAGCATGTCGAAGTTGGAGGTGATCAACCTGAAGCACTATGGGCGGGTTAATTTGGTTAAATCGCACTCTCGGTGGAGGAGGACGAGCGGTCTTCTTCAAAGCTATTCGGGACAAGGATAGTGAGAGTTGGTTGGGCTGCAATGGAGAAAGAGATGGAATCTCTTGAAAGAACCAAATATAGGAGGTGATCCCATTGCGGTAGGAAGAAAAGCTATTGGTTGTAAGTGGGTGTATAAAAGAAAGAAGATCTTTGAGCTTCGGTGGTACAAGGTACAAGGCGAGGCTAGTGGCTAAGGGTTTTGCCTGAGAAGAGGGTGTGGATTACAATGAGATATTTTCTCGGTGGTGAAACACACTTCTATTAGTGCTATTGAGTATTGTTGATCATGGTGATCTTGGTGGAACAACTTCGATGTTAAGCGGCCTTCTTGCATGGAGACTTGGATGAAGAGATCTACATGCATCAACTTGAGGGCTACAAGGTTGAGGACAAGGAGCATCATGTGTGTCGTTTGAGGAAGTCAGCGTATGGATTGAAGCAATCTCCCGGCAATGGTACAAGCGATTTGACTCCTTCATCTTTGAAGCATGGGTTTTCGGCGACTATGATTGTTGTGTTTACATTGGAGCTTAGCGGAGGTAATTATATCTATCTCCTTTTGTATGTGGATGACATGCTTATTGCTTCTAAGAGTAGGGTGGAGATAGATAGGCTGAAATCTCAACTTGGTGAAGAGTTCGAGATGAAGAACATGGTATTGCGAGGAAAATACTGGGTAAGGAGATTAGAAGAGAGCGGGCGAACCGACGATTGTTCTTGAGTTAGAAGGGCTACATAGAGCGGGTGATCGCAAGGTTCGGAATGCAAAGTGCTAAGTCGGTGGTGACTCCATTGGCTTCACACTTTAGACTTTCTGGTAAACAATCTCCCACTCTGAAGAGCATATGGGCGTGTTCCTATGCTAGTGTAGTTGGCGACTTAATATCGCAATGGTGTGTACATGATTTTTCTAGCGGTCGGTGTGGTCGGTAGATTTATGGAGAATCCGGGAAAGGCGCATTGGAAAGCAGTGAAGTGGGTCCTGAGGTACTTAAAGTGCTTGTTGATACGGGCTGTGTTTTGGTGGAGAAACATGTCAGTTGATGGGTTTATGGACTCGATTATGTGGGCGATCGGATAGGCGGCGATCTACTCTGGTTATGTATTCAAGATACATGGAGCTCGGTTAGTTGGCGTCGATGTTACAGACTCTGATGACACTTTCTACTACGAGGTTGAGTACATGGCCATGGCGGAGGGAGTGAAGGAAGCATTATGGTTGTGGGGTCTTCTAGATGATTTGGGGATTGGCGAGGAAAGCGTGAACTTGTGGTGCGGCGGTCAGTCGCGATTCACTTGGCGAAGAATCAAGTTCATCATGCTCGTACCAAGCATATCGATGTCGGTATCATTTAGATGCGAGATGTCATAGAGGAAGGTGATATTTCTCTCATGAAGGTGCACACGAATGAGAATCCCTGAACATGTTAACCAAGGTGGTCACGGTTAGCAAGTTTAAGTATTGCTTGGACTTACTTCATATCAGCCGTGTTGATCGCCTAAGAGGGCATGGCCCTTGAGTGATGATGGGTGAGTGGAGATGATTTGCGTAACTACGGTCAGCTTGATCTCGGTGGAGAATGCGTGGCGACAGCGGTATAGTGGCCTTGTTGGATTGATGCGGTTTGGTGATGGAGATCTCTCTAGGTATGTTGGCGGTGTTCTTACGGTGTTAGTCCAAAATTTGAGGTCTATCAAATGATGTACGAGGTGGAGAATTATGGAACATGTACAAAAACATGCACAAGACAGTTTTCGGGCTTAGTAGTCGACTACAAGTTATAGTAGTCGACTACCTTTGCTGAGCAACGAGAGATGGTTTTCATTTGGAATCTTAGTAGTCGACTACACCGAAGTTAGTAGTCGACTAATGCATGTCGGCAGAAAGGTGTTGCTCTGTTTTAGGCCTTAGTAGTCGACTACTCTGAAATAGTAGTCGACTAATCTGGGCAGATTCCGAATACGGGTTTGGTTTTAAACCCGGTTCGTTTAGAGTTTATATATAACCCTAAACCTGATTAATTAGGGTAGTACCGAACACGTTTTGAGCAGCCTTTGAGAGGGTATTGTGCATCTTTTGGGAGGAGATCTTGTGAGAGATTTGAGAGGTTTGTTTTTAGAGTTTCTTGGTGAGAACTTGTAACCCTAATTTGTATACTCTCTTTTCTATTAGTAAAATCCCCCCCTCCTTGCCCCGTGGACGTAGGCAACTTGCCGAACCATGTAAATCTCGTGTCTTTACTGTTTTGCTGTGTATTTGCTATTGTTTGTGTGGTGGTTTCTCACGGCTCCGCTGTCCGCGCTCCCAACAATTTTATATCTGGACAATAGTGAATTAAATTAATCCTAGTATATAATAAGTCCCCAATTCAAACATGGCTTAAATTTTCTTTTATAGTAAAGGTTAAATAACCTTTCTTTTTATTTTGACTAAAACACCCTTTATACTCAGTTCTGGTGATCGTTTAATTTAAAAATCCCCAGCGCTTGTTCCTTTAGAAGCTGCATTTTGCATACCTTGCGTTTTTTTTTTTTACTTTTTTACTTTTTTTTTTTAAAGAGAAAACCTTGTTTTTTTTGTTGTTTGTAAGAATAATGTGTTTAATTTAGGATTGAGAACGTTGTTGCTAGTTTCATTGGTCCTGACGCACATCGAAGCTTTTGGAAATTTTTGTGGATGAAAAGTTGTGAGTGTTGAACGTTAGTAAAGCTGGCCAAAATTTTTGGCGAGTAACATTAATGCCAACAACGTGTTTGTGATAATGGTCCATGAACGAAATGGTCATTTTACTGGCAATTGTTTTGCTGGCCGAAATTTAGATGACCGTTCACGTTTCTCAATTCACCTCCATCTATATTCACCTCAGAATTGAGTCGACATTACCTTGGACTTCGGTAAAGTTTAGGCAAGAGAGAACTATGGCTGCAGTTCGGGAAGGGGAGATTGGAGGGGAGCCTGATTATGTGAGAATCACGGTCCCACTGACCCTCATCTCTCTTACCTCTCTCTGCTTTAACCATTGCCCTTATAGTAAAACCCTTCTTCCACTCAAAACGAATCATAATTGTTCATTACGTGATCATAGATAATAACACTCTCCCGTACAAACGTTGTTGCAGGAAGGAAGAGAATTGATACGTTACAATCATAAAGAAGAGAATAGACGATAACATTATAACATTCTTGTACGAATGTTGCAACATCTACTTCGACGTATCAAGAATTCAAGTAGATCAAGAGCTTTTGTAGTAAGGCATGATTGAGTAGGTTGTCTGGAGAATTGTCAGAACCAAGAGCAAGAATGCTGCCAAAAGCGAGATAAAACCCCAAGGGTTGCTAAGGTAAGTCTGGATGAAAATTGCACGCCACTTATGCCACCTCCTACTGCAGTAATTTTCGATGTCCTTGTTCACATTCACAGTGCCATGGATCTTTTTCGCTTGCGGCAATCCCTTGGTGAGGCGATTGAAGAGGGAAGCGATTTCGCTATCGTTCCCTGCCGTGGAAGCGATTATCTTTTTCTTCCTAAGCAGCGCCACATCTTCGTCCTTGTCGACGATATTATCCATCAATATGACATAGGAGCTGACTGCAGTGGCGACACCTTCGTGTATATGCTCGTAGGCAATGTAATTGAGGAGGATGTTCTCAAAGTTGCTGTGGCAGATGATACTAGGGAGCCTGAGGACTCCATTTGTGAAGCTGATGTTGCTGTAGCAAACGGTTTGAACTTTCTCGAAGGTCACCCCTGCTTGGAAGAGCTCCGTGGCCGGGCGAACGATGAAGTTGACGTCATGCATGTAGTTTCCTATGGCCGTCACATTCTTCTTTGAAACGTCGAGCAAGTGGTGGCCCATTCCTCTAATTGTTTTCAGTTATGAGTCAAAAATGTCATCGCAACCTCTTATGAAGTCCTGGGTATCTTCGAGCTGTTGATCACTCATTTATTAGTTCAAAAAATTAGCAGAGGTTAAATTATACTGGAGTATCATGTTTTTATTTCTATTTCAGATTCTAAAGAGTGATGACAACTGAAAAATTCTCAACTAAATTAAGCGTCGAAGTAGCAGAATGTCAAAATTCAGTTTGCAAGAGGCGACCAGGTTACCTCGTGACCGCCTACTTCAATCAAAATAACAAGAACAAGGAGTGGCAACTGGTTTTCAAGCCTTCGCATGTCCATCCATAGGACACCACTCATGTATCGCCTAAAGAGCTTCACATTGTTCCAGATCGATATTTCAAGAAAGAAGCATCCATCAAGGATCATCAGCTCCGAGAAATTATCCTCGTCTGTCCATGGCTCCTGCAGGCCTTCGTACGATTCCATGAGGTCCAAGACCGAGGGCCTCAGCGCCTCCACTATCTGAGCCAGCATCTTGTTTGCCCGCTGAAGGTAGGCGGTGAGTGTGGGGAAAGCTGGCGTGGGGCGTTTTTGTAGGAGCCACGTGATTGTGGAAGCCTGGAGGGCTGCCACGGCTTCGTGCAAGTGATTGTGGGGGCCACACAATCATGTTCTCACGCGTGAAGGCCAAGGCCAGCTCGTAAACAGCTCATAATTGCTATATATATCCTAAGTATGTTAGGGTTTTAAGTAAGGCAGTCTTTGTTTTGGAGGTAGAAGTTAGGTCTTTTGAGCCGTCGTTTGAGAGAATTTGTGAGAGATTAGAGTTTATTTGAGGGTTTTATTGGTGAGATCTTGTGTGATTGTAAACCCTATTTGTATTCTCTTTCTCTCTAGTAGTAAATCTCTCCCCTCCTTGCCCGTGGGCGTAGGCAACTTGCAGAACCGCGTAAAATTTGTGTTTTGCTATTGATTTGATTTGTAATAGCTTTTAGGTTCCCTCGGTGAGTCAGTCCTAGAAGATGAGAGGAAGAGTAAATATCCCACTGTTGAGATATTTGCTTGATTCTTGTTTCCTTGGTGAAAATTCTTATTATGATCTAGCTCTTTTGTTGTGGCCATTGTTGTTGTGAGGTCTTTGCTAGAATTTTCCGCCCAGCGCAACAAGTGGTATCGAGCCAGTTTCAGATCTAGGGTTTTGAGGTTTGGTGGAGGAAGATTCTTGTGTGAAGCTTAGTTCTTAGAGTTCTGGCCCGGTGGAGATAGCATTAGGAGTTGCCGTTGGAGATTTCACTTTCCTGGTGTGGTTAGAAAATCTATTTGGAATCCGATCTAGGGTTCGGTTGGGTAATTCTTTAATCTGTCAAAGTTATTCTTTCTCTACAATTTGGAGTTAGTTTGCAATGGGAGAAAGGTGAAAGCGACAAGTCAATGGCGAGTACAATACAAATGCAAGTTGGTTTTGAGAACACCAAAATTAATGTGGTGAAATGCTGCGGCAAAATCAACTTTGGTTTGTGGATGGCGGCGTGCGGGGATCGCTCAATGCTCAAAATTTGGAGGAGACCATCATGGTCCAAGAGGCCACCTAAATATGAAGAGGAGGTATGGGATAAGATGAATAGGAGCGGTGTGGGGTGAGTCGGGTCTGTTTGGAGCGAGATTTGAAATATATATAATGGGGGTGGCGTGCACTTAATGAAGATGTGGAAAATTCTCAACAATAAGTATCTTGCGAAGAGTGTTGAGAGCGAGGTTACTAGCTGCGAAGACTCTTCGGTTTGGATGTCGGGGAGCACCTCACTAGCGGCTCATGTGAACAACTATACTAAGTTGTTGTCGGAGCTTGGCAAATGTTGATGAGAAGATAGCGGATGAGTACAAAGCAGTTATTTTATTGGGCTCCTTACGATGAGGTATGACACCTTTGTACTCACTTTGTTGAGGGCGTGCTTCTATCGGCTATAGTGAAGTTACTAGCATTGACCAACCATGATTTGAGGAGGAAGGACAAGGAGACTTCCGTCTGAGTACCGGCCGAGGCAATGTCGGCGAGGTAAAGCCCATATCAGAAAGGTGGCAATAGAGGAGGTCAAAGTCAGAAAGCACCACCAATTGTCAAAGAACCAATGTGCATTACGTAAAGCGGGGACATTGGAAGAAAGATTGTCAAAGCTCAAGGAGAAATGGCAAGAAAAAGGGCAAGGCCAATAGAGGTGAATATTGCTAAAGGCGATGATTAGGCGATTCGTGCTATTCTCTATTGATTACTCGGTGAATCGTGTGGCTTATCAGATTGGATGCTTGATTCGGCGCTACTTATCATGTGACCCCTAAGGCGAAGGCGGTTTGCATCTTTTGAGAAAGTCGGCGGGGGTGTTGTTGTCATGGAAATGATCAACCTGTGGCATTTATGGGATAGATGCTGTGCGGATTAGGATGCGATGGAGTAGTTAAGTGAGTTGAAGGAGGTGAGATTTGTTCCTGGTGAAGAAAAATCTTATCTCGGTTGGACTTTGGGCGAAGGGATTCAATGTGACTTTTAAAAGCGGTGTAGGGAAGGTTACTAAAGGATCTTTGGTGGTGATGAAGGAGTCCATGTCGAAATTTATACTATCTGAATGGGAGCAAGAGATTGGCCCGCGTTACCGATTGTTTGGTGAGGGCGAGGCGAGCTTTGGCACTATAGGTTAGGGCACAGGTGAAAGGTCGCTGCGGCGTTATGCAGGCGGGGCTATTAAAGAGTCAAGAGTGGAAGCGTTGAGTTACGTGAGCATTGTGTTCTTGGCAGACAAAGGTGAAGTTGAACGACCATCCATCGAGGCGAAGGGTATTACGGACTCGTGCACGAGATGTTTGGGGTCCTACCAAAGCGGCATCACTTGGTGGTAGACATTGGTTCGTCACATTTGTTGATGACTATTCTAAGCGATGTTGGGTGTACACCATGGCGAAGAAGTGAAGTCCTAGATATATTAGGTAGGTGGAAGAAGATTAGAAGCTGCGGCGGGAGAAAGATCAAGGCGTTGAGATCAGACAAGCGGTGGTGAGTATACTTTAGACCCCTTCGGCGGCTATGTCGAGGCGAGGGCATAGAGACACTTCCGCGGTTAGTCATACCGCCTTAAATAGGGTGGCGAGAGGTTGAATCGGTCTTTCTTTGGAGAAGATTCGATGTTTATTGGCATAGTAGTTTGGAGAGAGATCTTTTGGTGAGGCACTTACATATCGCGAGCCACCTCATCAACCAGTGCCTTCATGCGATTGGGGAAAAGACCCACATGGAGAAGTGGTCGAGGAGAGCCGACCGCGAGATTATGACCAGCTCAAGGTATTTGGGTGCCGCATTTTATCATGTGAGAACGGATAAATGGAACGCGAGCTAGGAAGGCCATATTTGTAGGATTCAAGCGTGGTGTCAAAGGATACAAGCTATGGGATCGGTTGATAAGAAGATTGTCTTGAGTAGAGCGTCACATTTGATAGAGGCTTCTATCTTGGCTTCCCAACTCTCATCGGTGGAAGTGACAGGCGAAGGAGATCTCAGCAGTGGTGGAGATCGTGCGACTCCACATTGTCGAGATGGTACAATATCCATTAGAGTGCGGCGAGGTGGCCTTGAGGCGACCACGGCGGTGTTTCTGAGGGATATAGTCAGTCATGCGGGGATCGGGGAAGCGGCTGAGGTTGGGATTCTATTGCGGTTAGGAGGCGGAGGAGAAACATACATATCTACATTACGGTATCGAAACCACGATTCGTATGCACTTCAGGTGGAAAGTATCGATGAGATGATACCTACTACATTGAAGGCGGCGAGAGTTGAGGCTGATTCGTGGCGGAGTAGCTATCACGAGGAAAGAGATGGAGTCTCTTCACAAAAACGATACATGGGAGTGTGGCGTTGAAAATACCTATAAGTCCCGAGCGTAGCTTCGTGATAGCGAGAATGTCGACAAGTCATCAGATGAAGTAATGGCAAACCGTTGACGACACAACAAGTGAGCGCCAGCATAAGCGCTCTTGTAGGCATAAAAATTGCTTATCGATGCGAACAAGACTCGTAAGCGGTGGATCGACAGCAAGCGATCCATCAAACGGCCTTGACCGACCAGCCGTCGACATGATTCTGTATAAAGCGCGCCAAGCGAGTCGGCGAACTCATGAAGTGAAGTCGGCGTCTGGCAATGGCTTGAGCGTGTCGTGGAGAAACCGACGGCGAAGCTCAACAAGCGAGTTGGCTAAACTCAACGTTAATGAGGCGGAATCAACCGTGCCAGTCGTCGCCCATAGCGAACCGTTTGAGCTCGAAAGTTGATCGGACAGGACTCAAACGCCGGCGACATCAGAACAAAACTAAGCTGGAAGACCGAAGAATCGGCGAGAATCGACCGGAGGAGTTGTGAAAAAGCGGCAAGGCGGCGGAGCCTGGATAAAATTGGCCAAGGTGGCTCGTACTGGCCTAGCCACCTCGGCCAACAGCGGTATCGACAAACTGGCGAGGAGTGCCTCGACAAGTGGCGAAAGGAAGGCCTCGACCGCTTTGGTAGAGACCGCGACAACAGTAGAGTGCCTCGACAAGTGGTAGGGTGCTAAACCACCATGGTAGAACCACCTCGGCCAACTTGGTAGAAGTGGCTCGACTGAGTAAAGTAGGAAGCACTCACTTGTAGAGCACACCCCTTTTTTTTTGTATAAATAGGGGGTCTTCTAGGAGGAGATTGGATTTTTGGGGATTTGGGCGGGCTTCGATTGGATTTTGGGATCTTTCAAAGGCTTGGACTTACGAAGAGTTCTTGCGAGATCTCTGATGTCGGCGGAGTTAGAACAGGCGAGCACAAGTTCGATCAACGTCAGATTTTCAATCAAAAGGTAGCGAATTGGGTCAACTCTGAATACCCTCTAGATTAAGCTTAGGTCTTAATCTCGGGGATAAGCGTGATTTCTCCTAGTAGATCTCACACATTCGTGATCCTCTCCTTCCGTGGTGTGATCCCTCGAACCGTTTCCTTGATGAAGCGAGCCGCTACATCTGTAGTTCGGAGCAGGGTCTCTGGATCGGGTTAGCGGTGGTCCCGGACACAATAAGTCCGACGCGGAAAGAACCCATGGCGAGGATCCGATATAACGAGGGATCACCGTGTTTGTTCAAAAGGATAAAAGTTGTAATCTTTTTGATTTTCATTGTAAGCCTTAAAATAAAAGGCGATATTTCTCTTTGAATTTGTTTTGGTATTGAAGTTTGTAAGCAAGTTCAAATCAATGACAATCATCCGACTTTTACGCGAACAAAGGCGACCGATGGGAACCCATAGGCCTCCAGTCAGATTAGAGTAGATGCATAACCCTGGATCCCTATCGGTGGAAGAAGAGGTCGAGTTCGAGTTGACGAGGGAGAAGTTCAGTACCTATCCTCACCCTCCTCGAGATCAGTTCCCCGCCGCTCCAGAAGGTCTCGCATTGCAAGGAGAACCCGATGGGCCTCCGATGTAGAGCCCGGGGCCGAGTCCAACCTTGCCTGGCAGTATGGCTGCCGGCGAAGTCGGATAGTGCGAGATGAGCGGCGACGTCTTGGCGGCACTCTCCAGCGAGCTTCGCCAAAGCGGCGAAAAGCATGGCGCCAAGCTTGCCAGCCATGCAATCCATGGATGGGGTCGCTCTGGCGGATCTAAGATCGAACTTACGCGAGAGGCTTCAAGTGATCGGCGGTCTATCAAGCCGTCAACCGGCCGAGTGGGTCCGTGTCCAAGCGAGAACGCTCCACACTTCAGGAGGCGCGTCGAGCGCCGCGCACTCGCTGCAAGCCGCGAGCTTTGGTGCAGGCACCGTGAGTTAAAGAAAGGAAGTGGCAAAGCCGCCAAGCGTCACCGCCCAGTTTGGAGGCCCAGTCTAATGGTGCCCCACCTCGATCGCCCACACTCCGTCGAGCAAAGCCCAGAAGGATCTGGCGTTAAATCAAGCGCCCAAAGCCCAGGCGGCGGCCTCAAAGGCGAAGGCGTGCATCACGAATAGTGGTGAAGCCAACTCCGTCACCACCACTGAGCCGACTATCAGGATGCGTCTCGGTCCTCGAAGAGAATCCGCGGTCCTCCTCATGCGGGAGAGTCGCACCCGTTCAACAAGGACAAGAAGATTCTGCGACCTCTCTGTCGGTTGAATCGAAGTCAGAAGTCTGGAGAGACCGCGCCCGCATCGTAGTCTAGGCGAGTCACTTCGGAAGTTCGATGGATTGACCGATCCTCGGAAGGAGGCGTTTTCATCGGCGATGAGGGCGTTATGCGAAAGATCCGCCAACATCTGGCGGAGTTGTTGTTACACCACAGCGATGGTGTACTACCGTGCAAGAGTGCGAAAATCTGAAGGGATTCCCCAAATTGGCCAGTCATGCTTGTGCTCAAGCTCATTAAGGCGATGCTCTGGTGCAATTGCCATCAAGAGCTCGAGAAAAGTGTCGGTCTTGAGAGACTCACCGCGAGATCACGAGACCTAGGACAAAGCGATTCATAAAGGATGATCTCGAGAGGTGAGTTGCGGAGGTCACTAATAATATGACCAGCAAAGAATCATCGTCACGGGCTATTCCAGCGCATGCGTTAACTTCGTTTCGCGGTCGGGACTATCGGCGGTCGGTCGATAAGCGAAGGGTTACCCGGGAGGATGATCATCGGATATTGGCTGTCGCATCGATCATCTTGTATCTAGCGAGGCCCAAGAAACACTTATGATGCAGATCAAGTGGCCAAAATGCTAGGCGGCGTTGAATAAACAGGAAAACTTCAAGTTAGAAATGGAGTTGGCCATGCGACGATGAGAGAAATGCGACCAGCAGATCAAGCCCGACAAAACATCAAAGGTGAATCAAATCGAGCGTCAACATCGATGAAGATGATAGCGATTCGGATCGGAGGAAGCACGAGAAGATGATAACCCCACGAACCCGCGGCAGCTGCATTGCTCATGAGGCGAGAAGATCAAAGACTTGGAGAGCAAAATCAATTCATTGATTCCGCTCAAAAGTAAAGAAACAGTATTCCTTGCCCATACGAGGTGGGAATCAATCCTACGTCGAGTTTAACTTAATAAACTTCACACCATTTGTGGGAAGGGTTCCCGTAGCGACACTTGATTTATTTCAAGTCACACCTCGGAGTTATTTACGGCGAACCCACGATGGTTCGGTCATTCGTTGGCACCGCCGTTGAAACGCCGCCGAATGGTACCGCCGTCTCAAGGAGCATTCAATTTGGGGCGACATGGAGTCTAGCTTCCTTACCAATTTCTTTGATGGCGATCTGAGGGCGTATCGTCGGGCGTTAACTTTCGGCGAAGCGAGAAGAGCGGAGAGTGGACATCTTTGTTAAGCGATTCAGGAACAAGGCAATGAGCTGGGATCAATAACGAAGGAGTTCATCCTCAAACACTGCGGCAACTTATCAATAGATGTGCTTGAAGCAATGGTACGGCACCATCGATAGCGATGGAAGGACGAAGGTTCGTGGAAACAAGCGAAGATTCCTCAAAAGGAAAAAGCGAAGAAGGTCGGCAAAGCAACGGAAGCTCAGTAACTTTGTCCCGCGGCAAAGGAAAAAGCAAAAGGCGGTTCTGAACAAGCGTTCAACTCAACCGGCCAGCGGCAGCAGCGGCACAATAATGAAGCGCGCGCAGTGATCAGCGTGGCAACTGGGCCACAAAAGCGAGGCCTTAGGCGAGATTCGAAGTCCTATTCCTTTAGGGACGGCGAGATTCGGTCTCTTCAAATATCTTGTGAAAATAACAAGATCAAGCTCCCTCCGATTGAGAATCAAGAGAATGATGAACCTGAATGACCCAAGATCTGTGCATACCATAGGGCGGTTCATCACCCACTAAATCTGTTTATTTAAGGATAAAATCCGGCTTTAATTGATGTAGGGTCATTACTATGAAACCGTCAAAGAAGAAGGAGGCGAATGCGGTATCCATAAGTTTGAATCGGTGCCATTGACATGGTTTGAACACTGAACCGGTGGTCAAAGTTGCGGTGAAGGCGGTGAATGATGACCCACACAAACAGCGGAAAAGGACTTGTATCATTATCTGACCGAAGATGAAGTCTTGTGGGTCACCCGAAGAAGATGAGCAATGGGTACCTCTTCTAAGCCGGCGAAGGGAAAGGCATGTCATGCTACTTCCGCAGTGCGGAGGAGGCGATGAGCAGGTGGTAACATTCCGGTTGTCCAGAGGAACACAAGCCCGCCACGGTGGACCGTACAAATAAGTACAAAGTCCCGACCCTAATGCCAGGCGCTCAGGGCTGGGGTACCACAAATCCCCTCACTCGCCTGAGAAAAGCGCCGCCAGTAGGCGCCAAAGAAGCTACAACAAAGCAGCGCATGAAGTTCAACTCGAAGCGGTCGATTCGATGCGGGATGGAAGAGATAAGCAGGGAACCGAACTCTCCATACCGCGATGTCATGGCCCAATTAGCCAATATCCCTTAAGGATCACTCTCTATGAGCTGCGCTTATCAAAAGAGAGCGAGAGCTCTTCAAGAGCCCTCGCCGATTGAAGTCTTCGACCCGAGTTAAGCGGAGTCGGAAAAGTCGGCCCAACAATGCAACTTGCGACTAAACACTTCCCTGCATCACCTTTACAAGGAGGATATCGGGGCGAGAATTCAAGCACGATGGCGCTATACTTCATAGGGTTATATTGGCTCTAGTGAAGTTAATAGGATCCAGTCGATCAGGGTTCATTTGTGAGCATCATGCCTAGCCTCATGTATCATCTTGGAATTCACGCGATGGCTGGCATCAGGCACCGGTGATCTACGGATTTAACACCGGTGGTCTCGGCCACTTGGTAAATCGGATAAAGTGCCAAATGGGAGACTTAAAGTCGAAGTCACACTGTATGATTGATCTTGAGAGACTTCCTATAACTTATTGTTGGAATTAGACCTTGGATCCACTGATAGCGTTATAGTCCCATCTACTCTTCATCGGTGTCTCAAATATGTGAACCACGAATAATGAGTCAAGGCGGTGGTGCGGACAAACAACGTTTAAGGGGATGGAGAATTATTTCGCGATTCTCTCCTCTACGGTAATGAGTCAGGCGAATCATCGGCCAAAGTGCGGACGGCGGTGAAGAAAGTCGTCAGAAGCGGGCTTGGTTATAGTGGAGGTTTTGTTTTAAATGACATTGTACCTTGTAATCAATCTTGGCGATGAAGAATGCGTCGGATGAACATTATGGTGGCAAATTGCCGATGAATCAATAAATAGCGATTTAGAGTATCCTTTATCTTTGAATGATGTGATACGAGTTATACAATGATCGAGTTGCACACCTTGCTTCGATCATCTTACTTCACACAGCGATTCAGAGACTCCTTTGGGACAACACTTGTCATCCCGAATCAAGTAGTGAAAAGAGACTTGGTTTCACGGAGAATCACGGTTCAACCCCGAATCATTTCTTTGAAGAAGGTGAAGATGACAATGGGCCTATCCTCCACACATTGGATATAGTCGAAATACTTGGGTATCATGAAAAGATGGGGTATGACTTGACACGAGGGAAGGTCTATGTTTGGGCCGAGGCCCTCGAACCCCTCCTAAAAGCGGCATATGTCCCGAGAGGATAATTACTATGCATTTAGAAGGTTGGGATACGAATCCTCCTCGGAGATGAATGCTCGTGGTGATTGATAATAATCCACGGGTGAGGGCGGACGTTGTCGACTCTTGGCTTGGGATTACGACACGGCCTCGGAGAAGCTTTCAAGGCTTTGATGTCGAATATGGCCCGCGATCGATCCACGCTATGGGGTGATGAATATGCCAACATGGGAAGACCCATGGATCCATCAACTTCGAAGGCGGTTTGGGGATAGGTTTGAACAAAGAGAACCCCCACTAAGGATGAGGTAGTCGAGGTTAATATGGGTGATGAAGAGCATCCTAAACTCATAAACATCGCAATACTCTCCCTTGGAAGAAAAGGAAGAGTTGATTGCCCTAATCGGGGAGTATATCGATGTATTAGCTGGAGTTGAGGACATGCGAGGACTTCGACCTAATGTGGCCTGTCGCCTCCTCAACAAGGCGGATGTCAAACTGTCAAGCAGCAAAGGCGGTTTAGATCCACAAATATTGGAGGCAATTGTTGGCGAAGTGAAGAAACTCATAGAATCGGGATTCATGGGAAATTCAACATCAGGTTGGGTGGCGAATATAGTCGGTCATGAAGAAGAATGGTTCGATTAGGATGCAGTAGGCTCTGAGACCTGCTGGCTGCTTGCCCAAAGATGATTTCCCTCTTCCAATCGCGATGTCATAGTTGACAACATGTGGATTTGAAAGAATGCTTTATGGATGGCTTTTGGTATAATCAAATCAAGATGTACCCGATGGCGTAAACACCGTTGAGCAGCCCATCGGCATATATTGCTACGGTCATGCCGTTCGGCCTCAAAATCTTGTAACATACGAGAGAGCAATGGCGGAGATTTTCGGGATCATCTTAGGACGGTCGAATGCTCGTCGGCGATTTGGTGTGAAAAGCGTGACAAAGGAGATCACATCAAAGATCTTAGAGCGGTATTGAACTCATGCGAACTCATCGACTAAAGATGAATCACGAAGTCCTTCCTTGGGATGTCGATGTGGCAAGTTCCTTGGCCGTCGTCACCAACAAAGGAATCCCGTCGATCGACAAAGTGAAGGCAATTCAAGTTGCAACCTCAATCTGAGAACTTCGGGGGTTACAAGGGCGATTGGCGTACATCCGGCGGTTCATATCGAACCTATCAGGGAAGTGCAACCGTTCTCCAAGTTGAACAAGAAGAGCGTGTCATATATTTGGGGGGCCTTTGCCGAAGGCATTGAAGAGATCAAGTCGTATCTCGCTAAACCTCCTGTTCTTGTTGCACCGCGATCGGGAAAACCATTTTGATCTCACGTCAAGACAGCGGATCACTTTCGTTAAAGCTTTACTTCGCGCCAAGGCGGCGGCGGTCCGCGAGCGAGGCGATGTAACAGGCGAACATTAGTGGTCTTTGAGTCTCGATATCCAATGGTCGGCGGTGCCTTGCATTAGTGTTCGCGATTGGAAAAATCCGGCACTATTTAGTCGGACGAGGCGATTTATGTTATCTCTAATGTAAATCCGGTCCGAATATTTATATTGGTGGCCTCGATGAGTTGGCGTTTGGCGAAATGGGCCTTGCTCTTGTCCCAATATGACTTGCACTTCAAACAACGAAGTCGGTCAAAGGACAAGCGATTTGTGATCTCTTGGTACCCGACCAGACAGGGCCGGTTGAGCTATATGATGATCTTAGGATGAAGTTCGAAGTCAACACTACATCGCACCAACAAATATGGCGATTGTATTTGGCCGGACCTCGAGCTACCAATGTGGCAAGTGCCCCGGATGTTCTAAGATTTCAGGGTCGGGGTTGTCTTAGTTTCCCAGGAAATCATGTCATGCCCGTGCTTATTCACTCCGCGAACCTTCCAATAGCGTAGCCGAATACAACGCTACTTATTGGACTTAGTTTAGCCAAAGAGATGGGGTCGAATATCTCGAAGCGTATGGCGATTCGCAATTGATAGTTAAGCGGGTTCGTGGTGACTCTGAAGTCGGGAACCACGATCGGTCCCCATCATCAGATGGCAGTTGGAAATGGCGGACTCATTGAAGTTTTTCATCGAATATATCCGCCTCCAAAGCGGCTTATCTTGGCCTTGGCGTGCGTAATCGTTAGCACAACCTTAGAGACCGAGCTAGTTGCGGTCGGGACTCACCAACTCTTGTACCATTATACGATGAGGCACAAGAAGATAAAGGGTAGTTACCAAAGAAGTACATGCAACCCAAACCAAGTTGGAGCCAGATTGGCTTTCCTATCATCGACTACGTCTTACATGGCATTCTGGGAAGGCGTGAGGAAGAAGTCAATCCGGCGAAGAGCTCAAGATTCTTTATGACACGGAAACCCGGATGTTATATGCGTAGAATGCGATGGTCTTTACTCCGATGCCTCTCAAACAAGGCGAGGAAAGGTCGCCGGGAAGCACCACGGTGAATGTGGTGCACACCCACTGGTCCCAAACTCTCGATATCAATGGTGAAGCGGTGCCTTACATTAGTGTTCGCGATTGAAAAATCGGCACTATTTAGTCGGACGGGCGATTTATGTTATCTCTAATGTAAATCGGTCCGAATATTTATACGGCCGGCCTCGATGAGTTGGCGTTTGGCGAAATGGAGCCTTGCTCTTGTCCCGATATGACTTCACGCAACAGAAATCGATCAAAGGGCGGGCAATTTGCGATCTCTTGGTACCCGGCCCAGGCAATGCGGGCGGTTGAGCTATATGATGATCTTCGGGATGAAGTTCAAAAGTCAACACTACATCGCACCAACAAATATGGCGATTGTATTTTGCCGAACCTCTCGAGCTACGATGTGGCAAGTGCCCGGATGTTCTAAGATTCCGGCCCGGGGTTGTCTTAGTTTCCCAGAAATCATGTCATGCCTCGTGCTTATTCACTCACGAACCTGTTCCAATAGCGTGCAGAATACAGCACCTATCGGACTTTTCCAAGGTAGAGTCGAATATCTCGAGCGTATGGCGACTTCGCAATTGATAGTTAAGCGGGTTGGTGGTGACTCAAGTCGAGAACCACGATCGGTCCCCTATCATCGGTGGCGTGGAAATAGCGGACTCATTGAAGAGTTTTCATCGAATATATCCAGCGCCTCAGCATGCGGATGCGGCGGCGTTAGGCGTGTCGTTAGCACAACCTTAGGACGAGCAACTAGTGCAGTCGGGACTCACCACTCTTAAATTACCATTATACGATGAGGCACGAAGATAAGGGCTAATTACTAAAAGTACATACAGCCCAAACCAAGTTGGAGCCGAGATTGGCTTTCTATCATCGACTTCGTCTTACATGGCATTCTCGGGAAGGCGTGAGGGAGAAGAGAGTCAATCGGCGAAGAACTCCAATTCTTTATGACACTCAAACCCGGGCAGCTATATGGCAGAAGTGCGATGGTCTTTGCTCCGATGCCTCTCAAACAGGGCGAGAAGGTCGCCGGGGAAGCACGAGGGTGAATGTGGTGCACCCGGCTGGTCCCAAACTCTGATGATGAGGAGAATGGGTTACTTTTGGCCCACAATGATTAATGGCCTTGATCGATGCATTTCGGAAATGCCGCGTGTCAAATTCCACGCGAATTATATGCATCGACCTCACGGCGGTTGCATCGCCCACATCACGGCCATTGAGACATGGGGAATGGACATTGTAGGTCCCATTTTCCTCCGTCGGTCAAAGGCGTCGGTTTATTCTAGCAATTACCGACTACTTCTCCAAGTGGTAGGAAGCAATCCGCTAAAGGAAGTAAAGCGATCGTCGTCAAATTTATCAAACACTATGTCATCTATCGACATGGTGTCCCGAAGGCAGTCGTGCATGACAGCGGTCCCCGGTTCATCGGCAATTCCTTCATCGGGTTTTGCGAGAAATTCAAGATACAAGGCGTCTACCGTCGGCGACCTATAATCCATTTGCGAATGGATTGGCGAGGCATTCAACAAGGCGATTATCAAAATTACGAGCTTGTGAAAGTAACAAGCGAGGCGGGATGATAAACTTCGGAGAAGCACTGCAGGTATCGCTGTGATGCATTGCGCCAGGCAGAACAACCCGTACTCCAGTCTACGGGTGTGGCGGTTCTCCCATTGGAAATGAGATCCGAGTCGCCGCGCGCCCTTTCCAGCGAGATGACGGCCAGAAGAACAACATCAGCGTCACCGAAGAGCTTGAGATGTTAGAAAAGCGCACGGAGGCTCAACAATACATTGAGTTCTACCAAGCTAGGATGTGAAGGCTTTCAACAAGAAAGTTGACGAGAGAACCTTTAGAAGAAGGAGATTTGGTCCTCATTTGCTTTCGGCGGTAGATAATCCTCACTTCAAAAGAAAGGTAAATTAACCTAAATGGGAGGCCGTTTGTAATAAAGCGGTTTACTCCAATGGTGCATATCGCCTAATTACCCAAAATGGCGGCCAGGCAATTAATCTTAGATAAATGGGAAGTTCACGAAGAAATACTATCCATAGTATCTTGGGATAACCGTTCGGCGGGGAAGTTCCTGGGATGTTTCACCCACTTTTGGCGAGGATAACCTAGATTTATCCTCCATCACAATTTCCCCACCCGATCAAATTCCTTGGCGTTGGGTCTACAACCTACGGTACATCACCAAATCCTCTCTTGATTCCGTCATGAACAAGAGGCCCACTCAAATCCCTTTTGTGGAGATAGAATATAAAATTCTTCCTCTCAAGCGTAAGATCCCCTTCGTGAGTTACTTGGAAGGTTACATCCATCCCTTTTCGAGTGGCCCGTGAAGGTATCTTGTGGGATTTTCAGAACCAGTTGTCCGGTGAAGATCGCTGAGTCTCTTCGATTCTCGGTGGATCCACTCTTAGTTCCATCTTCATCTTAGGTAGCATGGTGAAGGTATCTTGCCGGGATTTTCGAACCGGGTTGTCCGTGAAGGTGCTGAGTCTCTTCGGTTCTCGGTGGAATCCCACTCTTAGTTCCATCTTCATCTTAGGTAGCGCCGGTGAAGGTATCTTGGAGGATTTTCGAACCGGGTTGTCCGTGAAGGTTACACGAGTCTCTTCGGTTCTCGGTGGAGATCCCACTCTTAGTTCCATCTTCATCCTAGGTAGCGCCGTGAAGGTATCTTGTAGGGATTTTCGAACCGGGGTTGTCCAGTGAAGGTCGCACGAGTCTCTTGGTTCTCGGTGGAGATCCCTCTTAGTTCCCCTCTTATCTTCGTGGCCCGGTGAAGGTATCTTGTAGGATTTTCGAATCCGGTGAGTGGAAGGTCACGAGTCTTTTAGATTCCTACGACAAGGATCTGCTTTGTTAGCCTCATCGGAAATAGAACACATTCTTCCTTTCCCACCTCAGCGAATCTTCATCGGTTCGGTCATTCTCCGGTCAAAGAAGGCACGAATTCATCTTGGGGTATTTTATCCGGCCTAAAGGGATAAAACCCGGCGCCTCACCGCAGCGTTCTTAGGTTTAGTCTTTCTCCGTTGAAGAAGACACGAGTTGATTAAGGGCATTTTATCCGAAGCCTAAGAAGGGATAAAACTGACGCTTCATAGCGTTCTTGGGTTTAGTCTTTCTCCGATTGAAGACACCGAGTTCAATTAAGGGCATTTTATCCGAGAAGCCTAGAAGGGATAAAGCCAGGCATTATCTGGCGTTGCGGTTTAGTCTTTCTCGATTGAAGAAGACACGAGTTGATTACGGGGCATTTTATCACGAAGCCTAAGAGGGATAAAGCCAATTTTACCAGCGTTGCGGGTAGTCTATTCCGTGACAAAAGCCCAAGCCTACATTATTCAACATCGTAGCATTAAGTCTAAGAGAGTTTCATTCTTTTAGCACAGCGTTGTGTGTAGAGCAGTTTAGACAATCTACATGCTAGCCCGACTCAAGCGGTAGTTGGTAAAGGCTCATCAAACCCGTTGAGGGTGGGGTTGGCCATAACCCAAAAGCCAGCGCCTACGCGCAGCGTTGCGGTTTAGTCTTTTAGATTGAAGACACCCGAGTTGATTACAGGGCATTTTATCCGAAGCCTAGAAGGGATAAAGTCCAGCCTCCTGCGTTGCGGTTTAGTCTTTCTGATTGAAGAAGACACGAGTTCGATTAAGGGTATTTAGTCCCGAAGCCTAAGAAGGGATGAGTCGTGTAACAGCGTTGCGGGTGGTCTCTTGCGGTAAAAGTACGAAACCTATGTATTCGATATCATAGCAACAAGTCTAGAAGAGTTTCATTCTTTTAGCACAGCGTCCGCGTCTTGAGCGGATCAGATAATCCATGCGCTAGCCCGACTCAAGCGGTGGTTGGTAAAGGCTAATCAAACCGTTGATGGTGAGGGTTTGCCAAAAATCCTATAAGTATTATGGTTAATTATTTGGGACGAGTAAAAGAATCATAATAAACAATGAAAGGATGGATCTTATTCATTTGAAGCAAATATAGAAGGGGCACTGCTGTTTAAGCATCAAGTCTATGACAAAGGATTTGTTGTTGGTGAGACACTTCATCATTGTAAGCTGGTGGAGTTCTTCCCGCACCTTCGGCTCTGAAGGACTCCTCATCGGTGTTCGGTGTCTTCGTGGTTGCCTCCTCGAGCTCGGCCGGTTTGCCCGACGGTCGAGCTCCCTAAGCATAGCGATGAGGGCTTCTTCCTTGTTGGCCTTGGCGACTCAAGCGCTCATCTATCTTCCTCGGCATGGAGCTCTCCCACGGCGGTATTATCCTCTCGCTTTTCGTCCACGATATCGGTCACGGATGTGGCTTAAGGAAGAATATGTCACCGGCAACAGCTCAAGCTGATGGTGGTCTCTTTGCATCGGACTTGAGCCCGGTAAAACGAGCATCGGCGCCATGCCTCTAGCGAGCAGTATGGCGGCTACATATGAGGAAGCCCACGCTGCGGCTCTTGCGGTTCACGAAGCTTTCCCTCGGATGGGCAAGGTCATCAACAATGATGCGAGCGGCTTCGGGATAACCCATATCCATTATCAAAGCCATCAGGGGATCAGCGGTGGCTGGGCTGATGAAGAAAGCCGCCATGAAGGACCTTTTCGATCCGCGGTGTTCACGAAAGAATGGCGTATTTCCAAGCGGATAATGAGATGGGATGGATCTTCATCGGCATCAGCGCTCTCCCGGATCATGGAGTCGAGATGTAGGCTGCACCGAGAAGAAAAGAGGATTTAGGATTTTTAGTAAAAATTGGTGAAAGCTTATTTGGCTAAAGACCCTTACCGTCTCCTTGATTGGCAACTTGACTAGTGAGTCCACAGTATTATCTATCATTTGGGATGCTATCAACCGCGGTGAGCCCTCGGTGTGCTCATCTATCTCAGCGATTATTTGTGGTAGGCGATTAAGCGGCGGAAAGAGGAGTCCCTGCCACTACACAGGGGCCTGGCCTCTTTTAATTATAGTGGTATTGGCCAAGCGGTGGTCCTATAATTAAGAAAAATTCATACCTCTTCAGGGGATGGTAGTTTGGAAATCTTCACCGAATGCGTTGCCGTCTTGTGACCAAGTGCGTAACAAGTCATCCATGGAAGTACTACCGTATAAACCGGTACCCGAGATCTTCCATTGAAGATGCGAAAAAAGGCATTAGGAAAGTGAATGCAATTAAGGCGAACAATAGGTAGAGTTACCTCCTACGGTGTGATTAGGCGGCTAGTCCGGTTTGTGCATTTGTCTGCAAATCTCTAAAGAACAAAAGCAAAGAGTTAGTGGGGGTACAAATCGTCATTCCATTCGCATTGCCACCCGAGAGAGGAATTATCGATGTTAGATGTACACGGGTCGGCCGGATCGGGTCCTACATCGGCCTCTTCATATAGCTCCATACATTTGTTGAGTAAAGCGGGCTCGGCATGGCGAGCCCAGGCTCAGCCGAAATTGTGGTGATCAAAATCAAAGCAGGATCATAATCCCTAGAACCCCCGCATGCGAGCGGAGAAATGTCCTTCAAAGTCAAAATTTCAAATTTTGTCACGGTGAATTATTACCTCCGTCACATTTGGAACATTCTTGGTCAAGTCTATATCAAAGGCGAGGATTCCGTGATTCTTGTGGGCTAGCCTCTTTCGTTTAACCCCTTGAGAGGGTTGAAATTCTTCCTCTTCAATAGATTTTCACGAAAATTCAATTGGATGAGAACTCTAATGGAAAGGATGAGAAAGCGAAAGGAAAAGGAGAAATCCGAGATCTTTCTCATGATGCGACCTCGCTTGGTCCTCTCCTAAAGTAGCGTCGAGTTGTGGAACTCCTCCTCGACCTCACCGTCGATAAGATTGGCGCTTCCTCGAGCTTGGCAGGCATCTGCGGAGTGTCGAATCTGGCTGCATGATGCTTGGCTACGAATCTGAGATGGCCCTCCACGGGGGCCACTCGTTAGCTACTAATAGCCAACTACAATAGAGGAATGTCGACTCGGTGACGGTCACGAGCTCGGAGGCCCGAACCTAGCACGGTACACCCATGGCGCTCCATAACCATGCTCGAAGGCCATCCACAAGTCCACCTGAGTGCGGTGTCGGTTGGGTTCCCAACATAAAGTTGGTGAAGTAGCGGCGAGCAAAGCGGCGAGGGAAAATAAGGCTCAAGAAGCATTCCTCATTTACTAGAAAGGTGAGATACCACGGCACGATATTCACTAGCCAATTGAAATAGCCAATGTTAAGTGAAGTGGCGTGTCCGGCACCTCCTCGTCGACCAAGGACTCACCATATTGACCCGAGAATCGAGGAAAACATGCGGAAAAGATCCACCCTTTGTGAATGCATCGTTTCTTGATCTCGCAAAACCGCCCTTCCATCGCAATCCTCTACCAAGCTGTAAAGGAGATGGTCATCTGTGGAACCGCGGACATCATGTCCGGGCGATGAAGGACCAACGGGTCATCAAATAGGTATATGGGAGCTCTACTCGGACGGAAGGGATGCGTGATGATGGCTCGTCCTTTCTGCGAGTAGCGCTCGAACTATATGCGTCCCGCGGTGAATCTGCCACCATCACAGGAAGGAGAGTTCCTTCTTGTGGTGAGTTGAGCTGGGGATAAAGGACCTCCAAGGTAAAGCATCATCAGTTGATATGGAACCACACACTTCTTGAGCGGTGCAAGATAGCACGCTAGAAGAGTTGTCGGTTTGGATAGGCTTCACCGCATGCCACGAGAAGGTGCATAAACTTGGTCACGAAGGAAAGCCTTCTTTGGCGTGGTGAGTGTATATGAGTTAGCCTCGGACTTCTTGATCAGTTCATTAACCTTGAAGGGTGGCGGTGATAGTTCACATATTTCCTCGCTTGATTTGTCCTCCAATCTTTGGAACAAGTAATGTGGCCTTGAACTCACTGCGATTTCCTCTTAAGCGCAAGGTTGAGTTGGGCGAGCTATATGGTAATGACAAGTGAGATCCCATAAAGTCTTATAGCGTGATGTCGTTCCTTCCGCGGCTCGGTTCACGATTGGAGGAAAGTACTCGATATAGCATCTTCCCCATGGGTAGACACGAAATCTGGTACATCTCATGCAAAGCCAACTGACTTCGCCATGTTTGGTGAAAAGCGTATTGATGCGGATTATAAAGCTTCGAATAAGGTAAAGAAATGGTTGACAGCTGATTGGAAGGCCATACATAGTGGCCGCGAATCGTTGAATCTGAGACTAGCCGCGAAGTTCTCCATCCCATCGGTGAGGGCGTGGCGGTCGGCGACCCACCGGTGCTTACTTGGCGAGTGTACCCGGTAGAAGAATCTATGGTGGGCGGCGGCATCTCGCTAATTTAGCAAGCGATTCTTCAAAGTCGGCGAGAACGAAAGCTCATCGCAGGCGGTGTGTCGGCCCTACAACCCGGGGTGAAGTAGATGGCGATTCTGTTGGAACGAGCCGTGGCTGGGTAATAAACCCACAATGAATATGATCATGCTCCTGGTCGGGCAGCCATGACATCAGGTGTCCGCGGCATGATGTCTAAGGTCGGTCAATGAGTGGCGAGGTATCAGGAATATACAAAGGGGCCTCCGTCGTCTTTGTTCAACCACCTCTCACTCTCGATAAAACGTATCCGGATCATTAGCGGAGTCGCCGAATAGATAATCGTCTTTAAAGGTTGATAGATTTGGTGTCCCTTCTGGCGGGGCATCGGTGATAAGCGTCGGAGAAGCGGGAACTTCCCTCAAATCTGGATGCGTCTCGGTGATGTCCTGGCAAATCGGCGAATAAAATCGGCGGGGTCATCACACATGGAATAATAGTCACTATGGCGTCCATCGACGCGTAGTGGAAAAGCTCGAGGAATAATCAAGCTGAAATCGAGAAAATACTTTCGGTTAGTAAATGGCGTTGAATTCATCTTACATAGATTGAGTCCGACCTTATAGCAGGTATGGCGATTTCATCGTGTAATCACGGGAGAGCGATGAATATAGTCGTGTAAACAAAGCGACAATATATATCCGTTCTGAAGCAAAAATACGGTGTGAAATCGCTCCGTTAAAAATATCGAGGCGGGTGATCTTTGAAGCCTCGATCCTCCACGAAGGAGAATCTGGCTCTTCTGTCGCCTCACAAAAGCGGCGGGGTCATAACGGTGTACACAATTTGAAGCGTCGATCCCACAAAGAGAGGATTTGGCTCTTCCCAATACCTCACAAAGGAAGCGGCGGGGAACATAGCGATATATCACAGCGAAGATAATAAGTTGGGCGCTTACCGAAAAGGCGTGCATTCCATGGCGTCGCGTGTCGGCCGACTCCTCCGGGCGCGTGATCTCCGGCGACATCGAAGCGCAAAAACAAATAAAGTCGGATATCGGTCAAAAATTAACAAAAGGCATCAAAGATGTCCGGTGCAACAGCAAATAGCGAACCACGACCGAGCCGCGACCAGGTGCGCCCGAGCGTGCCTAGCGGCCAGTCAAACTTGGCCCGAGCCGTGCCAGCAGCGGCCGAGGCAAGCGCCCGAGCGTGCCAGTAGCGGCAACGGCCCTTGAGCCGATGCTGGCAGGCGGCCCGAACACTTGCCTGACCTAAGCGGCTAGGCCGTGCGAACCGGCGAGCACCGACAGCGGCCATGGCGGCGCCAATGCGCGCCGCCGCCCACCGTGCGGCAGCCGTGTGGCGTCATCGTCGCCACCATCAGCGCCGTTCTCCGTCTCGATTGATTTTGCACTGTACACACAAGAAAAAAGAAAAAAGAAAAAGGACTTGTAAAGCTCTGCATTATGCATACCTTGTTGATCGAGGAAAGGCGGTAGCGAGATGAAAACAAGAGAGAGAGAGAGAAGCGGAGGCTAGGTCGAGAAGAAAGAGGCCTTGTGGGTATTTATAACATCCCCATATGCACCCAATCCTCTTGGAACAAGGACTCCTATTTGGCAAGAGTAGGAATTCTAATTGGAGTCCAAATCAATTCTAATTAGGACTCTAATCAGCCCAATTAGGAGTCCTAGTGGAATCTTGTTTGGATGTCAAGATGGCGTCAAATCAGTCCATTGATTGACCCTACTCCCTCCGCTATATTTGGAAAAATTACGAAGATTTATTGTGAGGATAACACCCGCGGATTGCATCGGCGCCGATCAGCGTCGCAATCCTACTCCAACTAGGATTACGATACTGTTTCCTAATTTATCGAGAAGTTCGGGAAGAATATTTTCACAAAAATATTCTTAGGGATAACTTCGATCGGTAGGATGCATCGGCGCCCGATCAGCGTCGCCTAATCCTACTCCAACTAGGATTGGTATAAAGCTGTTTCCTAATTTGTCGAAGTTCAGGAAGAATATTTTCACAAAAATATTCTTAGGGATAACTTCGATCGTCGCGGATGCATCAGCGCCGTGTAGCGTTAATCCTACTCCAACTAGGATTACGGTATAAAGCCTAATTTATGAGAAGTTCGGAAGAATATTTTCACAAAAATATTCTTAGGGATAACTTCGATCGTCGCGGATGCATCGGCCAGATCAGCGTCGCTAATCCTACTCAACTAGGATTACGGTATAATTTGTTTCCTAATTTATCGAGAAGTTCGGAAGAATATTTTCACAAAAATATGGGATAACTTCGATCGTCGCGGGATCGCATCGGCGTGATCAGCGATGCGCCCGATCTTCTCAACTAGGATTACGGTATAAACTTGTTTCCAAAATTTCAGCGAGGAGTTCACGGAGAATAAACCCATATTCTTAAGGATAACTTCGGTAACCCTTAAATTCCTCCACCATAATCTCGAGAGGATAATCGATGAGGTGAAGGTCATGTTGACATCGGATAATCATATCCTCCCCGTAGTTAAACCAACAACACCGTCATGATGGAGGAATTAGCAGAGTGAAGGTTATGAAGTTCCATGTATTTGACCACGTGATGTAACAAGGAGTTAGCCGACATATGGAAAGTCAAAAGTCGATGGTTAGTCAAACAGCGACCAGGCCACGAGTTACAAACAAAACTCACACTTGAATCAAGATAACAAGCGGTCGGACAATCGCGGCAAGTGATCTTATCGAGAATCCTACAAGAAGCTGGATGATCTGAAAAGAATCGAAGACTTGAAGCTATCTTTGGGACCCTCAGTAGGCTGAAGGCGGGAACCATCATGTCAAAGCATCGGACTCATCAAGAATGAGGCTGAGGCGGCTTTGGAGGGTATCTGTGCATAAAATTGCTTATCGATTGCGAACAAAGACTTCGTATGATTGGATGCGACAGCCAGGCGATCCATCAAACCTTAGCGACAGGCAGCCGTCGACATGATTCACGCCATAAAGCGCGCCGCGGTCGGCGAACTCATGAAGTGAGTCGGTTTGTCTGAAAGCAACGAAAGCAGCCGTGGAAAACCGGCAATGGCTCAACGAAGCGGATTGGCTCGCTCAAGCGTTATTGAGGCGGAATCAACCGTGCCAGTCGAATCGCCGCTAAGCCGGAGTTTGAGCTGCGAAGTTGATCGGACCACGGACTCAAACACAGCGGCGACATCAGGGCAAAAACTAAGCGGAGGAGCCGAAGAATCGGCGAAGAATCGTGAGTCGGCGGAAAAAGCGGCATAAGGCGGCCCGGGCGGCGATAAAATTAGCCAAGGTGAAACCGGCCACTTTAGTAGAGCCACCTCGACCAACAGCGAGTGCCACCGACAAAGTGGCCGGGCTCGACCGTAAGAGCCACCTCGACAGCTTTGGCAGAGGTGAAGCTCCGGTAAGTGGCCAGAACCCTCACTTGGTAGAGCACACCCCCTTTTTTGTATAAATGGGGGTCTTGCTCATTCAGGAGGATTGGATTTTGGGGATTTGGAGGCGGGGCTTAGGTGGATTTTGGGATCTTTCAAAGGCTTGGACTTCGAAGAGTTCTTCGCGAGATCTCATGAGTAATCGGCCGCAGTTAGAGCAGCAGCGAGCACAAGTTCGATCAGCGTCGGATCTTCAATCAAGGTAACGAATTGGGTGAACTCTGAATACCCTCTAGATTAAGCTTAGTCTTAATCTGGGGATAATGCTGTGATTTCTCCTAGTAGATCTCACCCCTCCGTGATCCTCTCCTTGTGAGTGTGATCCCTCGGTAACCGTTTCCTGCTTGAAGCGAGCCTTTACATCTGTAGTTCGGAGCAGGGTCTCTACGGATGGGATTTTGTGATGGTCCACGGACACAATAAGTCCCGACGCGAAAAGAACCCATGGCGAGGATCGATATAGCGAGATCCTGCGTGTTTGTTCAAAAGGATAAAAGTTGTAATCTTTTTGATTTTCATTGTAAGCCTTAAAATAAAGCGATATTTCTCTTTGAATTTGTTTGAGGCGACTGAAGTTTGTAAGCAAGTTCAAATCAATGACAATCATCCCGACTTTATGAAGCAGCTCTCCTCAAGGCCCCGCCGAGTTTTGGCGGTCCGCTAGCGATTAGCGGTGAGGGTCAAAGGCGTGGCCAGCATATCAGTCGGAGGCGCCATAGGCGAAACCACTGAAAAGCTCTCTCTCCTTTACGGTACGTCGGTGGTCCGGGAACCATGGTGAACTGATCGCCATGAGTCGCAGTGAAGGATAAACAACTTGAAGCCTCAAATTAAGCTTCGAACCAATGAGAAAGCCACCCGCGGCCTTTCGGTCAAAGCCGAGACACCGAGAGGTGTCTGCCCGGAACGCGAGGTGTCGGCTGAAGCGAACACAAGGCGAATGGGCTTTGCCCGGTTCGCCGCATCATTTGCTTTTACTATAAAGTGGCTGCTAGGGTTTCATTTTCCAGAATGTGAGAGATAAAAAAGAGAGATAGCCGCCCGAACTCTTGTGTGTGCCTAGGGTTAGAAATTTCAAGGAGAGGAGATCAAGATCTAGACTTGCGGGGAGATTTGCGATCGAGAGTCCAAAGTTTTGAGATCGGATCTACAACAACCCATCCTTTGGATCAAGCGGCCTTGATCAGAAAAATAACGAGTTAAACGGCGATCTGGTTCACTACGTTGATTAGTTCCTTGGCGAATTAATCTCCGTATTACGTTTAGATCTCGAATCGTCGATCTAAGAATTCCGTAAAAAAAGGAGGGATTTTTAGATCTAGATCGAATCCGGATCTCGTTCGATCAACACTTGGGAAAGGAATGTAGCGGTGGTCCACGGAATACATCGACGCAGGCAAAGAATCCCATGGCGAGGATCCGATAAGCGGATCCGCGTTTGTTCCAAGGAGGAAAGTTGTAATTTTATCCTTTTTCATTGTAACAGCCTTATAAAGGTGATTTTTATTGAAACTCATTTGTAATCCCATCAAGGTAGAATGATTTCACCAATGAAAAAGATAGTGACTTTTCAGAGAACAAGGTGGCGACCACGATTAGAACCACGGTCTTCACATCAGGATCGTTGTGCGCTGACCAAGTTCGATCCGTGTCGAAGAAGATCAGTCACGAATTAGAGCCGGAGAAATTTGAGGCCTATCTCTACGCCTCATCCAACTCCTTTTCCCCATAAAAGCGAAAAGCCCTCATTTGCAAGGAGGACTCACAAAGCGTCCACTTAAATTTGTAGGCATCAAAAATATTTGAAGAACCTCAAATATGACTAAATTATGAGATCGAAGGACAACATCGTCGAAATCTCAAGAAGTCAACACATAAAGAAGATTGTGTCTGCGCTTCTGATCGCGAGACAGCAGTTAATCTTCGCCATGGCGAGACGCATTCATGTCTCGGTGATGCGAGACGCAATGTGTCTGCTCTGGCGAGGACACTTTGTGTGTCTCGCTACTAGCGAGAGCGTAATGTCGCTTCTGGCGAGACGCTGATGTCACGCTACTAGCGAGACACTGATAATGTCGCCCGCGGCGAGAACACCTTGATGTCTGCAACTAGCGAGGCACTTACTTATCTCGCCAAATCACGAGACACCGAAACTCTGCGCGGGCTCTTGAAGGGTCTAAATCAATGCGATGGGGCCACCGGACTTTATCAGCGAGAGGCGTTGAGATATTTTAATGGGCGGTTACCGCGAAAATCGCCCACTAAGTGATTTTAGGGCATTGTCGTGCCTTAAAAGCGGCGAAACCGTTACAACGGTGAAGGGGACGACGCCTCGCCCGGTCGGGCGCGGCCATCTTACTGCCAGCCCGTGGCGGCGGCCGACTTACCTCGCCGGCGATCGGCATAAGCCTTGGCACTCGGTAGCAGCATGCTTTACAAATGTGGAGCACTTATGACTTGTTTCTTGGAGAACGCGTTTCCCAAGGACTATAAATACCCCTACATCCCACTTGGCGGGGGATGGGCATTTGGCAATCGAGATCAAACAAAATCAGAGCTTTTGTAAGGAGAGAGAGATCAAGCTTCCAAAGTTCAAGAACACGGTCCAAGCGGAGATTCCTCGAGGTTAATCCGAAGTCTATGTGCAAGTCATGTGGGATCCGACGGTTTCTAGTACCGACCAAATCCTCCCATACACGACTAACAGTCTAACAACTATGACTTGCCCCACATCTATCCGAAGATTCAATCCCCAAAACTAAACCCATCAAATTACTTTTTCTTAGTTTTTATTGTACATAAAATATTATGCACTAGTTTTGAGAATCTTAGCTCGTAGAAAACATAATTTCATGACACGATGCCGTCAAGATGATATCCATGTGTTCAATCGAATGCCCTCGGATCTGTGAGCTCAAAGAAGCGAA
>WHSE01000330.1:0-26057 GCA_012295165.1 Asparagus setaceus
GTTGATCCTTCAATTTGACTAAACAATTTCATTATCCAATCTCAAAACTAAAATCAATCCCAATGAATAATAGCCCATATTGTACCAAATTCAAGATATAATGCTCAATTCTCAAATGAAATAAAATTATAATCGCTCAAACCAAATTTAAAGTTCATATCTAATTTAACAATAAATTCATGCCAAAACCTAAACCGAAATATAATTCCCACTATTATACATTTCTTCAAAAGGTCATATTAATAATTCATATCCCAATATAAACAAGAATTACAAGAAAAAATTCCTATTTAACTTTACGCGAGCTCGAGGGAATGTCGGACGGGCGCGGCGGGCTAAGCTGAGTAATGAATAATGGCTCATATTGTACCAAATTCAAGATATAAGTTCACTCTCAATTGAAATAAATTTACAATAGTTCAAACCAAATTTAACATTCATATCCAATTTAACAATAAATTCATGCCAAAATCTAAACTGAAATATAATTCCCACTATTATACATTTCTTCAAAAAGACATTTTCATAATTCATATCCAAATATCAACAAGAATTATAAGAAAAAATTTATCCAACTTACCACAGAGGCTCGAGGGAATGTCGGACGGCAAGGCCGAGGGCTCGAGCTTTGAGGAGTGGGCGCCGAGGGGAGCTCAAGGCTGACGGGCTGGTGTGAAGCCGGCGACTGGTCGCGGAGGCTGAGGCGACGGGCGGCGGGCGCTTAGTGAGGGGCGGCACCGGGCGGCCATGGTGGTGAGGGACGGGCGGCGGTGAAAATGAGGGCGGAGGAGAGGAGGGATTGACGGGCGGCAGGCACCCATGGAGGCGGTAGGCGGAGGGGGATTGATTTAGGGCCAAGGAAGGAGGGGGGGTGGTGAAGGGGGGTGGAGGAGCTGGGACGGTGGAAATGGGAATGGAGGGTGGAATGGAAATGGATGGACAACAATGGAAGGAATAGGGAAGGATGGAATGGAATGGAAATGGAAGGATTGGAATGGACTTAAGGAATAGAACCATTTAATCATATATATATATATATATATATATATATATATATATATATATATATATATATATATATATATATAAAGGTTATTACTATTAATAGTAGCAATACACTTTACCATCAACTTTTAACCATTTAATTGCTTTGAGATTCGTATCAAAAAATTCAGTTAACTAATTGACAGAAGTTGAACTGTAGTTTGTTTCTCACTCTTGATTCTCCCGCAATTATCGGAATAAAGAAATTTAGTTATTTCCTAATTCTAGGTTTTGACTTTATTTCCTAATCAAATCTCAGACCTTAACTATATCTTGCAAATGAAATTATGAAAATGTGAATGCGGATCACCGCACTTCAGTTAGCTCTCTCGTTCTCGCGTCACTTCGTAATAGTTGGAATCACTTCGTAATAGTTGGAAGAATCAATTAAGAGTAATGGTGTATATATACGACTATATGCTGGGTAGAAGACGATTGGACAATTGCCGAACAGAACAATCAATGGAGTAAGTTGTTGGCGGCTGAATTTCGATGAAGCTAGATGAATGAATAGCAGAGATCTTACTTGTGATTTGAGGGAAGAAGCGGCGGCCGTGGCTGCTAGAGTAGTAATAATATGCTCTTGAACACCCAACACAAATTATGTAATATTCTTGAAATATTAATAGATTTAATTAATGCACATATAATTTGGGTGTCATTTATATAATTGTTATATGTACTTAGAAATTATTTTTGTTTGATCATGCACTGTGATGTATCACTTGCTTGGAGATATAATTTAAATTAGAGATTTCTTAAACTCGTGCTTAGTTATACCAGGTTATTATGCATGACACCAACATGTGAGATATGGTGGTGGGCCTCAACTACCGGGAATAAGGATTCCCCGAATGTCTGTCATAAGCACACATTATGATGTATGTAGCATTATATCGTATTTGAATTTTATAGGACAAGTCACCTAAGAAATAGAGAATTCAAATTATTACGTGGTCCCTTTGACTTGACAATATTGTCATTTTTTATTTAATAATTTTGAATGCTTGGATGTGATGGTTAAGCTTGTTTAGCAAGCACTACACAACCCGAAACGTTAGGTTGCTAAATATCATTTAGAAAAATGATGGATATCTAGATAGGATCTAGCATGCTCATTATGATGAGTCAATTTATCATGCATTCCATGAAGTTATTAAATTCCTATCTGCAGTGATTTTGGAAAATATTTTTAAATTTACTTTCATATAAAAATAAATATTTTGATATTTTAAAATAATTTTTATTTTTGTTCATGGGAAATGTAATTTAGGCATGAGCAAATAGGTGAATTGTCCTGTTCAAAAGAGTTGTCTCAAATAAATGATACAAGAGGGACTGAATGTAAGATATTATTGATAAATAATTAATCCTATATTATGGAAAAACTTTTATGAATTGTTCATCGGATAGAGATTTAATTATTAAATTAAAATTATTAATTTGATTAATAATTAGTTTTCAATATGGGACTCAATTGGTCTCACTAATGTTATTAGAAGAGATTTACATGCAATATAAATTCTATTCTATATTTAATTATTATGAAAACAGTATTCTATCTTTAATTGTTATGGGATGAGTATTCTATCTTTAATTGTTATCGAAAGAATATTCAATCTTTAATTGTTATGGAAAGAATATTCTATCTTTAATTGTTATGGAAATAGTTTTGAACAATTAAGAATTATTTAAAATTAAAATCTATAAGGCAAGTCTAATCCTATATATGGTTCGATGTTGCCTTATGAGGCGATATAATATATAAAAAATAGAAAATTGAGAACATATCTCAAGATTGCTCCTCTTTGGTGATGCGTAGATTTCAATTAGAGGTTTTTTATCTTGAGGAAGCTCTTTCGGATTGACCTTGGGACAGATTATTGAAGAAATTCATAAAGCGTTTTAGGTATTATTCTAAACTTCAATTAATTTTGATTAATCTACATGATATGCATATTCCGCTGCGTTGTATGTCATGTTTCCAATAGCGGCAAGATGTTTTGATATTTGATTTAGGATTAATGTTAAAACAAATTAATTTCTTCAATCCTACAATTACGGTCAACTAATATTTGATTGAGGATTAATGTTAAAACAAATTAATTTCTTCAATCCTACAATTACGGTCAACTACTAAATGCATTAAATGATAAAATGAGATGGTGAGATGAGATTCTTATCGTGAGCTAGCCAACTAGGCTACCTGATACGATGATCAGCACCGTCCATCCTGATTTACACAGCATTATGATCTTTATGTACAAAGAACAATATAATTTTGAAATTTTTAATCATAATTTTGTCTATGTGCAAAAGGGACTAAGATTAAGCAACTGAAAATCACATATTAAACTAGTTTGATTCATATTCTAGAGGACTCCAAACTTTATGAAAATTTTATCATGTACATTTGATGATGTTTTGAACAATATGTACAATGCCAATTTTAAATTTGATAACTCGATTAGTCTAGCTCACGATAAGGTTTGAGCTCACCGACTCATAATGTCATTACCTATATATATATATATATATATATATATATATATATATATATATATATATATATATATATATATATATATATATATATATATATATATATATATATAGAGTAATGCTATTGTGAGATGGTGAGCTCAAATCTTATCGTGAGCTAGACTAATCGGTTCATCAAATTCATGATCGGCACCGTACATCTTGTTCAACGTCGAATTAAGTATGTGATAAAATTTTCACATAATTTGGAGCTTTTAGAGTATGAATCAAACTACTTTGATATGTTAATTTTTCGACAGGTTTCGGCCGTCCGTTTTATCGTAGCTAAAATAATGGTTAAAAATGTCAAACAATATAATTTTTCTACATATAGATCATGTTGAGTAACTCACAATAGGCGGTGTCGATCATCATTCGTATCGATGGGCTAGCTCACGATAAGAAAGCTCACCATCTCATTTTAGCATTTTCCTATATATATATATATATATATATATATATATATATATATATATATGAGATGGTGAGCTCAAATTCTTATCGTGAGCTTGCTTGATCACTCGAAATGATGATCGACCCACCATCGTGATTTGCACTCATCATGATCTATATGTAGAAAAATTATATTGTTTTGATATTTTTAACCATTATTTTAGCTCGTATAAAACGGACGTTTGTTAAATGAGAAAAATTAACAGATCAAAGTAGTTTGATTCATACTCTAAAAGGCTCCAAATTATGTGAAAATTTTATCACATATACTTAATGACGTGTTGAACAAGATGTACGGTGCCGATCATGAATTTGATGAACCGATTAGTCTAGCTCACGATAAGATTTGAGCTCACCATCTCACAATAGCATTACTCATATATATATATATATATATATATATATATATATATATATATATATATATATATATATATATATATATATATATATATATATATATATATATGGACTATTATGTTTGTAGGATTAAAAGAATCTCCTCCTCCCATATTTTTAACGCTTAGATCTAATTTTCAACGGTTAAAGATATAAAACCAGATACTAATAAAATCAATGAAAAATTATAGTAATAGAGGTTAATTTTGGTATTAAAACCAATAACAATCTGATTTTCATATTTTTCTCTTGATTAGCTGTCCCCTTCAATATTTCTCCTCAGCCGATTGAAAAAAAATAATTTTTATTCACATTTAATAATTATCTAAGCTAGCATTTGAACTCATCAACATTTTTTTTTGAGATGAACATGAGATCCATGAAATGCATCAACAAATTCCAGTCATAAGTTTAATGGATTAAACTCCATTCAACAAACTAATCTATGATTATGCTGCATGTTGAGTGAAATAATATAACTTTAACTTTATTAAAAAATTTATCATATCATTAACAATTACCACTGAACGTAAAGAAATCCCTTCACCCACAGGAGAAGGATTCCAAATAGCTTGTGCGTATTTATTTGGGAACAAACAAAGAGGACTTAGAAGAACAATTGTTGATGCTCACATGACCCTCACAGACTGTTTCCTTAGCAATTCATTTTTTAAAAATTTAAATGAACTTGATTAGTTTTCATGGGTTTTGTCATCTGGGATAAATGAAAATAAATAGCCACAAACGATGATGACAGTAAATGAAAGAGGATGAGAAGAAAAGTAAACTAATAATCCGGCAAGAATTTTAGAATTTTTCAAAAATGGCGATTTTTTTGTCGAGATAACCGTATTTCTTTTCTTTTTCTCTCTTTTCTAAGTATCATTTTGTTCTGTTCCCAAAGTCGCTACCTCAATAAATGAAAGTCACATCATTGTGTGAGATTTGAATCCATCAATTAAATCCAATGGATATAAATTTGGGTGAAAAGCTCTCCATTTGAGTGGATAGTAGCTCATTTATATATATATATATATATATATATATATATATATATATATATATATATAGAAGAAAGCTTATAAACTTAAGGCTGAGCCCTCAATACACTAAAGTTTTTAGCCATTGGATTCTTTTGAATTGATCAAGATCTTAATCTAATGATCCTCCTTCATTTATTAAATTAAGGGTAATTTAGGAAATAAAAAAAGTAGTTGGAAAGAAATAAATGTGATCTCATAAAATCAATTGCCAGCGGGATGAAAGGGATCGCACAGATAACAAAGCGGTCATTTTAGGTTCATGTACGGCTCCACGGTTTGCTTCGACGTTATTTCCTTTCTCCGCTGCTGCCGTGAGGACGATCCTCACTCAGCGCCCCACCGTGAGTGGTGCCATTTCCTCTGTATCCTGCTAGCCAATGACGCTATAAGCAGCCTGCTATTTTGCTTTCATATCCACAAGACAAATTGATGCAAATTGTTTTTACGAGTACAATTTTATATATAAACAATTAGAAAGAATTGGGGTTGTTTTTTAGATTAACTAAGTTATGAAACTAGTTATGATAAATCTCAAATAAAGTAAAGCTTAATTTTAGATTAATTAAGTTCATCACTAATGTTTACGGTTCATTTACCTCTCAAAACGAGTATGTTATGCACAAACCAAATGTTTGATGCTGCTAGTAAATGCCCAGTTCTGTAATCCGATTGCAAACCTCTAGGTTTTGATGGTTACTCTTTCTCAATTTTAAGAGCTTTTGGATTGTAAACGAGTAAAATTGACCCGCGCGTTGCCGCGGCATTTGTGTAAAGAAGTCAAAAAATAATTGCTAAGCAATTTGTTTAAAAAAAAATTTTATTTGTGGATAAAAATATTTTTGGGATCTGTAATATACCTAAATTACTTATTTTCAAATAAATCTCTCAACTCATTAAATTTGTCATCGTCTCACGATTCTCGTAATCATTTCAAGTTAATGACTCCATTATTACTTCTACTCTTTATTAGAGAGACTCATTTCAAAATAATTCTACTGAACCAAGGATCTAGTAGTAACTTTAATAATTTGAGGTGTCAACTTCTAAATGAGTTAAGAATCGATCGATGATAGCACTTTTCGTGATTTAAGATATTTGTTTCAAAATATGAGAGTTGTAAGACATTAGTATTAGAAGAAAAAAGTCAAGTACATGGTTTTCTAATAAAATGGGGGTAAACTTTGAGTCTGTTACTTAAAATTAAAATTAAAATTTTTTAATTAGATAAGCTTCAAATCATTGAAATTCCTATTTTGTTCCCAGATTCCAAAATTATTTTGAAATTAGTCCCTCAAGTTAATAGCAATGTTATTAGGTCCTCTAATTCTAATCTTTTTAAATTTAATTTCTTTAGTTCTTGCTTCTACATTTTATTGAAGGAGTAATTTCAAAATAAATTTTAAGAATTAAGAAATCTAATATTAATTTTAATGATTTGAGAGATCAATTTCTAATTAACTTAAGAATTGTAGGACTTAATAACAATTTTCATGATTTGAGGGATTTAATTTCAAAACTTGAAAGGTTTAAAGACTCATAATGAAAATAATTTTTAAGAAAGGTTAAAAAATTTGAAGTTTGGGGAATCTAACATGGGCCAACTAACAGGTAAGATTTTATGAGGGAGGCAAACAACTCATAATGAAAATAATTTTTAAGTAAGGTTAAAAATAATTGAAGTTCGGGGAATCAAACACGCGCCAAGTGATAGCTAAAGATTTTATGAGGGAGGCAAATACCAACTGAGCTACTTAGCAGTTGTGATTTGTTAATTGGATTATTTTATATATATTAAATAATTTTACTGTAGCTTTCTCACTATAGACCCAATAACTTTAGTATAAATATAAATGTTGAAAGATTTTCAACTTATTTGGTATGTAATCATAGTTTGGTGGTTTTTTTTTTCCTCTTCTCGTTATTTATCAAAGAGCAGCAACGATGATAACAAAAGCCTCAATCCCAAGCTTAGATTTCAACATAATCATGAGAACTTGAGGAAGCAAGCAACTAGATTGAAACAACAAGCGGATGAAAAATTAGAAAGATTCAATCTCAAATTAAAATTCTTGCCTTTTACCACAATGCTCCCTCATACTTTTCGTAAATATGTATAACTCAAGTCGAAAGCAAACACACCCTCGGAAGAGCATTCAAAAGAGATAAAACACATTTAACTAAAATCGAGAAATTCTTGTCTATGTACATGATATGATTTCTTTACAAAATGTTAGAGATTGTGTAACACCCCAACCTAATCCTAATCCTAATCCTCTCCTAATCCCTAATCCTCCCAAAGTTTTCTTCCTCCCATTCTTGACTTCCCCTCTAATCATTTTGTCTTTTCCCCACAAAAACCTATATATACCCCTCCCTCTTCTCTGTAAAACACACAAAGCAGGGGAAAAATAGAGATAAATGAGAGAGTGTGGGATAGAGAAAGAGAGGAATGAAGAATAATAATAAATAAGAAAGAAGAGACAAAAATGAGGAGAAAAATACAGAGGCGGGGGAGAGAGAGAGAGAGAGAGAGATTTCTTGAGATTAGGGTGGGAGGCTTTCTCGAAACTAGGCAAGCATTTCTTTTCTAAATCTTTCTTGCTGGTTATGCAAGCATTTTAAAATCTTTTATTTCGTATCTTTATCTGAGGCATATTATTTCTAGTATTTATTTTGTACCTATGTGCAAGAAATTCTTAGTTAAATTTTATATGTGTAAGCTTGTCGTTATAATGTGGTTTGTCCTAATAAGTGGTATCGAGGCGGCTTGGGTGCGGTATCCGCTTATCGTGTGTGCTTTGTGGTCGCCACCAAAGGTGGATCCTTCACATCAAAAAAAGCTAGATTATCATTTACCCTATAAAAGGCACCGCACTATTCACGCATCGCATATTCACATACCTAATATTCATAAATACTGTTATCGCTCACGCAAAATAGTTTTTCGCTGAACCGAAAGTTTACTCGAACCGCTGTCTGTCTAAGGCAAGGTTTTAGGGGTTGCTTACGGTGACTGTAGAAACGAGGTACTTAATCACCTTGGACCAACCTCTAGTACTCTTCTTACCGCTAACTAACCAGTAAAATTCAATCGCGGTCACTAAAGAAATTTTAACAACTGCATGCATCAGCTTAAACCCGACCAACCCGGCCGGACTAGACCAACCCGCTTCGACTGCACCACCAACTGGGGCTCTTGAACCTAACCGAGCACAATTCAAGTTCATCTTGTCAACAAATGTTTGAAAGTCTTGCATAAAAGCCCCTACTATTTATATTATGTATTTTAGTTAGTTTCAAATGTAGTATATCGCTTTGTTTCACCTAGTGACACCGCTTAGGATGGGTACATGAATCGACTTACGTTAAAAATATGATTCATAAGCGTGCTTTAATAGCATGGCTATGACCTCGATATCGAATACCGATATGAGGATTTTCCTTGGCTATTATTATTATAGCATCGAATAGACGATGCACCATTTGTTTTGACATTGTAGGCATAAAAAATTGCTTATCGATACCGTCGAAACTTCGTGGCGGTGGGTTGACAACCTACGATCCATTCGACAAACCGGCGTCGCCAAAAGCATCACGCCGCCAAAAGCAGCGTGAAGCGAGTCGGCGAGCACATGAAGTAAGTCGGCAAGGCGTCACGAGCCAATGAAACGGCGTGCGAAGTTGATTAAACTCAAGCGTCGATGAGAAGAATCAACCGTGCCAGTCCGTCAATGCAAGCGGGCGCTTAAGCTCGAAAGTTGATCGGGCGCGGACTCAAACGGCGACATTACGGAGCAAAACTAAGCCCTAAGACCGAAGAATCGACGGAGAAACGACGAAAACGACGGAAAACGCCGCCAAAGGCGGCGCGCGTAAACCTCGGCCAAAGTGGCCAGGTGGCTCGGCCACTTTAGTAGAGCCACCTCACCAACTGGCAGTGCTCGGCAAGTGGCGAGGAGGCTCGGCCACTTTGGCGAACCACCTCGGCACCAACAGTGAAATGGCGAGTGGCTCGGCAGAAATGGTCGAGCCACCAAGGTGGCGGGCACCCCTTTCATTGTATAAATAGGGGGTGTCATCTTCGAGGGACAGTTTTTGGCGGATTTTGGAGACTTCTGGACGGGCCGGATTTTGGGGACGGAGGTCGGATTTTGGGAATTGGGCTTGGATTTTGGCGGACTTGAAGAGCCCTCGCGAGATCTCGGACCTTGCGGTTCAGAACCGCGTGAGCTCAAGTCCAGTCGGCGTGGATCTATAGGAAAGGTAACCGGTGGTCGAACTACTGATACCCTCTAGGTTAAGCTGTCTTAATCTCGAGGGATAGCTTGTGATTTCTCCTAGTAGATCTCACCGCTCGTGATCCTCTCCTTGTGAGTGTGATCCCTCGGCCCGTTTCCTTGGTGAAGCGAGCCCCTTTATCTGTAGTTCGAGCAGGGTCTCTACGGATCGGGATTAGCGGTGGTCCACGGACACAATAAGTCCCGGCACGAAAGAACCCATAGCGAGGATCCGATAACGAGATCCTCGTGTTTGTTCGAGATAAAGTTGTAATCTTTTTGATTTTCATTATGCGCCTTAAAATAAAAGGCATTTCTTTTTGAATTTCGTTGTAGGCCAAAGAAGCTGTAAGCAAATTCAAATCAATGACAATCATCCCGACTTTTACCGCGAACAAGCTGGCGACCACAGTGGGAGCCACCGGCCTCAGTCCCGGAGGTCGTGCATAACCGCGGATCCCTATCCGGTGGAAGAAGAGGTCGAGTTCGAAGTTCACCAGAGAAGTTCGAGAGTACCTATCCTCACCCTCCTCGGATCAGTTCCCCACCGCTCCAAGAAGGTCTCGGCAAGGAGAACCCGATGGGCCTCCGATGTAGAGCCCGGGCCGGCGAGTCCAACCCATGCCGCGGTGGCGAAAATCCCCGGCCGAAGTCCGATGGTGCGAGAGATGAGCGGCGTCTTGGCGGCACTCTCCAGCGAGCACGCCAAAGGCGACGACAAAGCATGGCGGCAAGCTTGCCAAGGCCATGCAATCCATGGATGGGGTCGCTTCTGGCGGATCTAAGATCGAACTTCGCGAGGCTTCAAGTGATCGGCGGTCTATCAAGCCGACAACCGACGAGTGGGTCCGTGTCAAGCGGAACCGCTCCACCGAGGCGCATCCGGGCGCCGGCGCACTCCTTGCGCCAAGCACGAGCTGGTGCGCGGGCTCGTGAGTTAAAGAAGGAAGTGGCAAAGAAGCCACCAGCGTCGCCCGGTTTGGAGGCCCAATGGTGCCCCAACCTCGGTCGCCCACACTCGTCTCGGCTTAAGGATACGAGTGTTGCAAATCCAGCGCCAAAGCCGATGGCGCCTCAAAGACAAAGCGTCGCATCACGAATCGATGGTGAAGCCCACTCCGTCACCACCACCAAACCGACTATCAAGGATGCGTCTCGGTCCTCGAAGAGAATCACGGGTCACTCCTCATGCGAGTGCACCCGTTCAACAAGGACAAGAAGATTCTGCGGCCTCTCTATCGGATTGAAAATCGAAGTCGAGATTAGAGACCAGCGCCCACATCGGCGAAAGTCTAGGCGAAGTCACTTTCGGAAGTTTCGATGGATTGACCCGTCCTCGGAAGGAGGCGTTTTCATCGGCGATGAGGGCGTTATACGAAAGATCCGTCAACATCTGGCGGGTTGCTCCCCGGTACAGGTAGAGCTGTACTAGTGCAAGAGTCGAGAAAATCTCGAAGGATTCCCCAAATTGGCCTTGATCATGCTTGTGCTCCAAGCTCATTAAGGCGATGCTCTCGGAGTGCAATTGCCATCAAAGCTCGAAGGGTGTCGGTCTTGAGAGACTCACCGGAGATCTGAGACCTAGGACAAGGCGATTCCGCAAAAGGATGATCTCGAGAGGGTGAGTTGCCGAGGTCATGTAATCCATGGACGTCCGGCATAAGCGGATCTAAGATCCGTACTTCACGCAGGTTTCCGCGATCGACGGTTCATCCAAGCCGCAACCGACGAAAGGTCCGTCAAACGGAACCCTACACTTCAGAGCGATCCGAAGCGCCACAAGACTTCCTTATGCAGCACGAGCTTTGGTGCAACAGCTCGTGTGAGTTAAAGAAGGAAGCGCAGAAGCCACCAACGCATCGCTGTGTTTGAGGCCCAATGGTGCCCCAACCGCCGCCACACTCCGCCTTTAAGTCGGCGCGATACAGGTGTTGCAAATCCAACGCCAAAGCCCAAGACCGATGACGCTTCAAAGACAAAGCGCGCTCAGATCAATCAGCGTGAAGCTCCACTCCTCACCACCACCAAACCGACTATCAAGGATCGCCTCGTCCTCGAAGAGAATCACGGTCACCCTCATGTGAGGTCGCACCCGCTCCAACAAGGACAAGAAGATTCCGCAGCCTCCTATCGGATTGAAAATCAAGTCCGAGAGTCTCGAGACTTCACATCCAAAGTCTAAAGCGGAAGTCACTTTCTAAGTTTCATGGATTGACCCGCCCTCGAAGGAGACGTTTTCATCCGACGGATGAGGACGCTATACCCAAAGATCACGCCAACATACGGCAGGCTGTTCGTACACACGATGAGTCCGACTACCGCAAGAGGTACGAAAATCTCAAGGATTCCCCAAATCGCGCGCTCATGCTTGTGCTCCAAGCTCATTAAGACGATGCTCTCGAGTGCAATTGCCATCAAGAAGCTCCGCAAGGTGTCACCTTGAGACTCACCACGAGATGCCCGACCTAGGACAAGGCGATTCGCAAAAGGATGATCTCCCGAGAGGTGAGTGCCGAGGTCACTAATAATATGACCAGCAAAGAATCATCAGCCACGCTATTCCCACGCATCGCAACGGCTAACCTGCCGGTCCGGGACTATCCGACGGTCCGATACGATAAGCCTCAAGGTTACCCGCGAGGATGATGCATCGATATTGGTTCGCTAATCGATCCGGATCATAATCGCATCTAGCGCAGGGGAGCCCCTAAGAAACACTTATGATCGCATGCATCAAGTGGCCAAAATGCGACGGCGCTGAATAAACAACGGAAAACTTCGCTAGAAATGGAGCTGGCCATGCGTGACGATGAGAGAAATGCACGACCAACGCATCCAAGCCCCGACAAAACATCAAGGTGAATCAAGTCCGGCCAACGCCGATGAAGATGATAGCGACTGGATCGAGGAAGCACCGAAGATGATAACCCTGAACCACGCGACGCTAAGTTGCTCATGAGAGCTGAAGATCAAAGACTTGGAGAGCAAAATCACCCATTATTCCGCCAAGAAGTAAAGAAGCAGTATTCCTTGCCCATACCGGTGGGAGGAAGCAATCCTTACCCGGCCGGGTTTAACTTAATAAACTTCACACCATTTGACGGAAGGGTTCCCCACGCAAAGACTTGATTTATTTCAAGTCACACCCTGAAATTTCCGCAACGAACCCTTGATGGTTCGGTCATTCGCTGGCACCCTTCGTGGGCTGCCTTCAATGGTACCGCCTCAAGCCAGCATTCATACCGGGACGACATGGAGTCTAGCTTCCTTACCAATTTCTTTGATGACGATACCAGGTATCGATCGGACGTTGCTCGACGAAGTAAAGATCGAGAAACCGGACATCTTTGTTAAACGATTCTAACAAGGCAATGAACTCACGGATCCAATAACAGGAGTTCATCCTCCAAACTCGCCACAAGAACTTATCAATAGATGTGCTTGAAGCAATGAGTACAGCACCATCGATAGCGTGGAAGGACTTGAAGGTTCGTGGAGAGCAAGCCGAGATTCCTCAAAAGGAAAAGGCGAGAGAGGTCACCGACAACGGAAGTCTCGCCGCAACTTTGTCCCACGCGCAAAGGAAAGAGCAAGCCAAGACGGCGGTTAGCGAACCAAACGCTCCAACTCCAACCCCAAAGAAGAAGCAGCAGAAGAAGAAGAAGCACAATGCGCGAACAGCACAAATAACGGCAAACCGGGCCACAAAACGGTTTAGAGCCGAGATTCAAGTCCTATTCCTTTAGGGACGACGAGATTCCTCGGCTCTTCAAATATCTTGTGGAAAATAACAAGATCAAGCTCCTCCGATTCGAATCAAGAGGAGGCGATGAACACTAATGACCCAAGATATCGGCATACCATAGGGCGCTTCATCACCCACTAAATCCTGCCTTTAAGGACAAAATCCGTGCTTTAATTGATGTAGGGTCATTACTATGAAGCCGCCCAAAGAGAAGAAGGTCGAGCCTAATGCGATCCATAAGTTTCGGTCGGTGCCATTGACATGGTTTGAACCCGAACCGTGGTCAAAGTTGCGTTGAAGACGGTGAATGACGACCCACACAAGCAACTTTAAAGGACTTGTATCGTGATATACCAATGGCTAAGTCTTGTGGGTCCACCCGCACTTACCGAAGATGAGCAATGGGTAGCCTCTTCTTCAAGAAAAGCCGGGCGTAAGGGAAAGGCATGTCATGCTACTCCGCACTCGAGGGAGACGATGAACAGTGGTAACATTCCACCGTCCGGCGGGGAACTCCGGCCCACGCCACCGTGAGTGGACACGAGTACAAGTACAAGTACCCAAGTCCCCGAATTTAATGACGCCTTCGAGTGGGGTACCAACAAACCCCTCACCGACAGAAAGCGCAACAGCAAGTGGTCACAAAGAAGCTACAAAGAAGCAGCCGCGATGAAGTTCAACTCCGGCAGCCTCGATTCACCGCCTGATTGGAAGAGATAAACCGAACTTCAACTTCCATACCGCTCGACGCCATGGCCCAATTAGCCAATATCCCCGCAAGGATCACTCTCTATGAGTTGTCATGCTTATCAAAAGAGACGAGAGAAGCTCTTCAAGAAGCCCTCGCCGATTCAAGTCTTCCTCACCCGATTAGGCCGAGTCCGTAAGAGTCGGCCCAAAGAATGCAACCATACTAAACACCCTGATCACCTTTACAAAGGAGGATATGCGCACGAGGAATTCCAAGCACGATAGGCCGCTATACTTCACCGTATATGGCTCTAGTGAAGTTAACCGGATCCAAGTCGATCCGGTTCCACAGGAGCATCATGCCCCTACGCCATGTATCATCTGGGAATTTCGCCAAGAAGTTAGCATCAATCCGCACATGATCTACGGATTTAACACCAGTGGGTCCCGCCCACTTGGTAAAATCCGATTAAGTGCCAAATGGGGACTTAAAGTCCAAGTCACCGCTATGTGATTGACGCAGACTTCCTATAACTTATTGTTGTCGACTTTGGATCCACAATAATCTATAGTCCCGCCTACTCTTCATCGTCTCAAATATGTAGACACTAATAATGAGGTCAAGACGGTGGTCGCGACAAACAACCGCTTAAGGATGGAGAATTATTTCACCATTCTCTTCTCGGTAATGAGTCCAAATCAATCATCTACCAAGGTAACGGACACGTGAAGAAGCCGATACCGAAACCGGCTTGGTTATAGTGGAGGTTTTGTACCCCTTGTAATCAATCTTGACGATGAAGAATCGCCGATGAACATTGTAATTGGCAAATTGCCGATGAATCAATAAATGACGATTTAGAGTATCCTTTATCTTTGAATGATGTGATAACAGATTATACAATGATCCGAGTTGCACCTCGCCAACTCGATCATCTTGCTTCACACAAAAGCAGCTCCGGACTCCTTTGGGACAACACTTGTCATCCCACCTAAGATCAAGTAGTGAAAGAGACTTGGTTTACTAAAAGGAGATGCGCTCCAACGCCAATCATTTCTTTGAAGAAGGTGAAGATGACAATGGGCCTATCCTCCACACATTCGATATAGTCCAAACACCGGGTATCATGAAAAGATGGGGTATGACTTGACACGAGGGAAGGTCTATGTTTCTGACGAGGCCCTCGAACCCTCCTAAAGCGCATATGTCCCAAGAGGAAAGCCGGATAATTACTATGCATTTAGAAGGGGATTGGGATACTAATCCTCCTCGAAGATGAATGCTCGTGGGTCGATTGATAATAATCCACCCGTGAGGGAGACGACATTCGCCCGACTCTTCGCTGGGATTCTCACACTTCTGAGAAGCTTTCAAGGCTTTAATGTCAAATATGGCTACGATCGATCCCGCTATCGTTGAGAGTGATGAAGATATGCCAACATGGGAAGACCCATGGATCCATCAACTCCAAGAGCAGCTTTGGGGATAGGTTCAACAAAGAGAACCCCCACTAAGGATGAGGTAGTCCAGTTAATATGGGTGATGAAGAGCATCCTAAACTCATAAACATCGCAATACTCTCCCTTGGAAGAAAAGGAAGAGTTGATTGCCCTAATCGGGAGTATATCGATGTATTCACCGAGTTACGAGGACATGCCGTGACTCGACCCTAATGGCAACACATCGCCAACATCAAGGCGGATGTCAAACCCGGCAAGCAACAAAGAAGACGGTTTCGCCCACAAATATTGGAGGCAATTGTTGACGGTGAAGAAACTCATAGAATCGGATTCATCAAGGAAATTCAACATCCGGATGGGGGCTAATATAGTCCCGGTCATGAAGAAAAATGGGTCGATTAGGATTCGTGGTCCACTACGAGACCTCAACGCTGGCCTCGAAAGATGACTTTCCTCTTCCAATCACCGATGTCATAGTTGACAACACGCGGTGGATTTGAAAGAATGTCCTTATGGATGGCTTTTCGGTATAATCAAATCAAGATGTACCCGATGACGCCAAACACACGCTCGTAACGCATCCATATATTGCTACACGGTCATGCCGTTCTCGCCTCAAAATGCCGGGCGAACATACCGTAGAGCAATGACGGAGATTTTCCAGATCATCTTCGAAAACGGTCAATGCTACGCCGACGATTTGGTCGCGGAAAAGCGGACAAAGGAGATCACATCAAAATCTTAGAACGGTATTTGAACTCATAACTCATCGCCTAAAGATGAACTCGCCAAGTCCTTCGATGTCCAGCGGTAAGTTCCTTGGCTTCGCTGCCACCAACAAAGGAATCCACGCCGATCCTCGACAAAGTGAAGGCGATTCAAGAATTGCAACCTCCGAAATTTGAGAGAACTCGGGTTACAAGGACGACATGCGACATCCGGACGGTTCATATCGAACCTATCCGGAAGTGCCACCGCTCTCCAAGTTGAACAAGAAGGGCGGTCATATATTTGACGACGCAGCGGAAGGCATTCAAGAGATCAAGTCAGATTCGCTAAACCTCCCGTCTTGTTGCACCGCTGCCGGAAAACCATTTTGATCTACAAGGCAACGGATCACTCGTTAAGCGCTTTACTCGCGAAGACGACGACCGGCGTCACGCAATCGTGCAGTGTATTACCCGAGTCACATTATTCGGTCGAAGTCTCGATATCCAATGGTCGAGAAGGTTGCCTGCATTAGTGTTCGCGATTCGAAAATGCGCACTATTTAGCTCCGGACGACGATTTATGTTATCTCTAATGTAAATCCGGAATATTTATGACCCACCGCCTCAATGAGTTGGCGCCCGGCGAATGGGCCTTACTCTTGTCCCAATATGACTTGCACTTCAAACAACAAGTCGGCCAAAGGACAGCGACGATTTTGGTCGCCACCACAACGGATGCGCTTGAGCTATATGATGATCTTCCGGATGAAGTTCAAGAAGTCAACACTACATCGCACTCAACAAATATGGCGACATTTTGACTCGGAGCCTCGAGCTACCAATGTGGCAAGTGCCCCGGATGTTCTAAAGACGGAGTCAGTTGTCTTAGTTTTCCCGGAATCATGTCATGCCTCGTTTATTCACTCATCAACCCTCGCTCCAACGAAGTCAATACAACGCTACTTATCGGACTTACCAAAGAGTCGGGGTCAATATCTCGCTGCATGGGGATTCACAACCGATAGTTAAGCAGTCCGTGGTGACTACGGCGAGGAACCCCGATCGTCCCCTATCATCGTAGCCGTTGAAATGGCGGACTCATTCAAGAATTCTTCATCGAATATACCTTAACGCCATGCAGACGATCAAGGGCGTTATCGCGGTCGTTAGCACAACCCTCCAAGACCGAAAGCAATTAGTTACGCCGACTCATCGCCTTTTGTACCAGTATATGAGGCACAAGGAAGAAGAAGGGTAGCTACCAAAGAAGTACATGCAACCCAAACCAAGTTGGAGCCCCGAGATTGGCGCTTCCTATCATCGACTATGTTACATGGCATTCTCGCCGAAGACGGAGGGAGAGAGAGTCAATCCGCTAAGAGCTCCAAGATTCTTTTATGACACTAAACCCGTGATGTTATATCGCCGAGGGTACGATGGTCTTTACCCGATGCCTTTCAACAAGGAGGCGTAAGAGGTCCTTCGAAGCACACGCAGTGAATGTGGTGCGCACTACCAGTCCCAAGCTCTACGATCGAATCGAGAATGGGCTACTTCGCCAACAATGATTAATGACGCGGCCGAGCACGCCGAAATGCCACGCTGTCAAATTCACGCAATTATATGCATCACCGAGCGCTTGCATCCTTCGCCACATCCCGCCATTCGAGACATGGGGAATGGACATTGTAGGTCCCATTTTCCTCCGTACAAAGGCGATCGGTTTATTCTAGCAATTCACCGACTACTTTCCAAGCTGGAAGCAATCCCGCTTAAAGGAAGTAGCAAAGTAACCGTCATTGTTTTATCAAACACCATGTCATCTATCGACATGGTGTCCCAAGACGATCGCATGACAACGGTCCCCGCTCATCGCAATTCCTTCATCGTTTTTGCAGAAATTCAAGATACAAGACGCCTCGCCGCATGTTCTATATAATCCAAATGGATTAGCCGAGGCATTCAACAAGACGATTATCAAAATTCATAAGCTTGTGAAAGTAAAAGCTTAGACCGATGATAAACTCGAGAAGCACTCCGGGCGACGACGCATCAGACGCACGCTAACCGAGACCCCATACTCCCCGGTTTACGGTGCAGGCAGCCTCCCATTGGAAATTCAGATTCCGCCACTTCGCGACGCCTTTCAACGAGATGACGACCAAGAACAACATCAAAACGCCTCAAGAGCTTGAGATGTTAGATGAGAAGCTCGAGGCTCAACAATGCATTGAGTTCTACAAGCTAGGATGTCAAGGCTTTCAACAAGAAAGTTCGACAGAGAACCTTTAGAGAAGGAGATTTGGTCCTCGCCGCCGACTAATCGATAATCCTCACTTCCAAAAGAAAGGTAAATTCAACCTAAATGGGAGGGCCCGCTTGTAATAGAAACGGTTTACTCCAATGGTGCGACTTAATTACCCAAAATGGCGGCAATTAACAATAAATGGAAGTTCCCCAAGAAATACTACCCATAGTATCTTCGATAACCCGCTTCGACGGAAGTTCGTGGGATGTTTCACCCACTTTTCGCGAGGATAACCCTAGATTTATCCTCCATCACAATTTCCACCGCATCAAATTCCTTGACGGTGGTCTACAAATTTTCTCGTACATTACCAAAATCCCCTTGATTCCTTCTATGAACAAGAGGCCCACTAAAATTCCTTTCACCGGAGAGAGAATATAAAATCCTTCCTCTCCAAGCCGCAAAAATCCTTTTCGTGGTCAAACGGAAGGGTTTCACCTTTCATCTCGTAGCTACTGACCGGGTATATGCCGATTTTCGCATGTGTTGTCCGAATCAAGGTCGCCTCAGTCTTTTCGGTTCTGAGTGGAGATCCCACTCTTAGTTCCATCTTCATCTTAGGTAGCGCCGACCGGCGGCGCGCCGGATTTTCGCACTGTGTTGTCCGATCGGGTCGCCCGAAGTCTCTTCGTTCTCGGAGGGAGATCCCACTCTTAGTTCCATCTTCATCTTAGGTAGCTGACCGGCGGCGTACGGATTTTCGCACTCGTGTTGTCCGATCAAGGTCGCCTCGAGTCTCTTTTCGTTCTCGGAGTGGAGATCCCACTCTTAGTTCCATCTTCATCTTAGGTAGCTACCGATCCGGTATGCGCCGATTTTCGCACTGTGTTGTCCGAACAAGGTCACCGAAGTCTTCGGTTTCTGGAGTGGAGATCCCACTTTAGTTCCATCTTCATCTCGTAGCGCCGATGAAGGTATGCGCCGGATTTTCGCACGTTGTCCGATCAAGGTCACCTGAAGTCTCTTTCGTTCTCGGAGTGGAGATCCCACTCTTAGTTCCCCTCTTATCTTAGGTAGCGCCGATCAAGGTATGCGCCGGATTTTCGCATCAGGTGTCCGATCGAAGGTCGCTGAGTCTTTTCGATTCCTACGTAAGGAATCTGCCTAAGCCTCATCCCGGGAAATAGAACACATTCTTCCTCTTTCCCACCAATCAATCTTAATCCGGTTCGGGCCATTCTCCTGGCCAAAAGAAGACACCAAGGTTCATCTTGGGGCATTTTATCCCTAAGCCTAAGAAGGATAAAGCCAACGCCACACGCTAGCCGTTTAGTCTTTTTCTCCTCGATTGAAGAAGACACCAGAGTTCGACTCGGGGTATTTTATCCAAGCCTAAGAGGATAAAGCCAACGCCACACACGCTGCCGGTTTAGTCTTTCTCCGATTGAAGAAGACACCGAGTTAGACCGGGCATTTATCCCCAAGCCTAAGAAGGGATAAAGCCAACTACCACGCTGCCGGTTTAGTTCTTCTCCGATTGAAGAAGACACCAGAGTTCGACTGGGGTATTTTATCCCTCAAGCCTCAGGATAAAGCCAACGCCAACACGCCACATGGTCTTCCCGAAAAGATGGCTTCACGTATTCAACATCGTAGCATTAAGTCTAAGAGAGTCTCATTCTTTTAGCACAACGCCATGTGCGGAACGATCCATAATCCGCGACGCCAGCCCAACTCAAACGGTAGTTGGTAAAGGCTCATAAACCGCTGAGGGTCAGGGTTGCCAATACCCTAAAGTCAACGTCACACGCTGTCGGGTTTAGTCTTTTTCCGATTGAAGAAGACACCGAAGTTCGACTGGGCATTTTATCCCGCCTAAGAGGATAAAGCCACCACACGCTGCTGCTTTAGTCTTTCTCCGATTGAAGAAGACACCGTAGTTCGATTCGGGGCATTTTATCCCGGCCTAAGAAGGGATAAAGCCAACGCTTCACACGCTGTCGGCTTAGTCTTTCTCCCATTGAAGAAGACACCGAGTTCGATTCGGGGTATTTTATCCCTAAGCCTAAGAAGGGATAAAGTTCAACGCCTAACACGCCTGCCGTTAGTCTTCCCGAAAAAGATGAAGCCACGTATTCAACATCGTAGCATTAAGTCTAAGAGAGTCTCATTCTTTTAGCACAACGTCATGTCGGAGCGGATCGAGGATAATCCATGCGCTAGCCCAACTCAAGCGGTAGTTGGTAAAGGCTCATCAAACCGTTGAGGGGTTGGCCAATAACCCTAAAGTCAGCGCCTCACCGCAGTTGCGGTTTGAGTCTTTCGATTGAAGAAGACACGAGTTGATCGGGGCATTTTATCCGAAGCCTAAGAAGGGATAAAGCCAGCGCCTCACCGCAGCGTTGCGGTTTAGTCTTTCTCCGATTGAAGAAGACGCGAGTTAGATTACGGGGCATTTTATCCGAAGCCTAAGAAGGGATAAAGCCAGCGCCTCACCGTTGCGGTTTAGTCTTTCTCGATTGAAGAAGACACGAGTTCGATTAAGGTATTTTATCGAAGCCTAAGAAGGGATAAAGCCAGCCTAACTGCAGCGTCGCGGGTTAGTCTTCCGTGAAAAAGATGAAGCCTACGTATTCAACATGGTAGCATTAAGTCTAAGAGAGTCTCATTCTTTTAGCACAGCGTCATGTGCGGAGCGGATCGAATAATCCAACACGCTAGCCCAACTCAAGCGGTAGTTGGTAAAGGCTCATCAAACCCGTTGAGGGTAGGGGTTGGCCAATAACCCTAAAGTCAACGCCTCACCGCGGCGTTCGGTTTAGTCTTTCGATTGAAGAAGACACGAGTTGATGCAGGGCATTTTATCCGAAGCCTAAGAGGGATAAAGTCAGCGCCTCACCGCAGCGTTGCGGTTTAGTCTTTCTCCGATTGAAGAAGACACGAGTTCGATTGGGGTATTTAGATCGAAGCCTAAGGAGGGGCGAGTCGATAATATGCAGTTGTCGGGTTGTCTCTTGCCGTAAAAGTACAAAGCCTATGTATTCAATATCATAGCAACAAGTCTAGAAGAGTTTCATTCTTTTAGCACAGCGTCGCGTCGCGAGCGGATCACGATAATCCGCCGCGTAGCCCACTCAAGCGGTGGTTGGTAAAGGCTAATCAAACCCGTTGATGGTGAGGTTTGCCAAAATCCTATAAGTATTATGGTTAATTATTTGAGACTGATAGTAAAGAATCATAATAAACAATGAAAGGATGGATCTTATTTTTGAAGCAAATATAGAAGGGGCTACAAGCTGCGTCAAGTCTATGACAAAGGATTTGTTGTTGAACTGCATCATTGTAAGCTGGTGGAGTTCTTCCTGCTTTCGGCTCAGAAGGACTCCTCATCGATGTTGATGTCTTCGTGGTTGCCTCCTCGAGCTCGGCCGGTTCGCCGGCAGTCAAGCTCCTCACGGGCGGTGTGTCCACCCAAACCCGAGTGGCCGATGGCCAGCGATCTGTTGGAACCGGAACGGTGGCGGGTAATAAACCCACAATGAATATGATCATGCTCCTCGATCGGGCAGCCATGACATGGCGTGTCCGAGCATGGTGTCTAAGGTCGGTCAATGAGAGTTGGCGAGGTATCGAGGGAATATACAAAGGGGCCTCCGTCGTCTTTGTTCAACCACCTCTCACTCGATAAAACATCGGATCATAGCGAGTCGTAGAATAGATAATCATCTTTATAAAGGTTGATGAGGTAGTGTCCCTTCTCAATGGTGACCAGCGTCGGAGAGCGTGAACTTCCCTCAAATCTGGCTGGATGCGTCTCGTGATGTCGAGGCGCCATCGGGCCGAATAAATCGCGGGATCATCACATGGAATAATAGTCACTATGGCGTCCATCGACCAGCGTGGTGGAAAAGCTCCCGAGGAATAATCAACTGAAATCAGAAAATACTCAGTTAGTAAATGGCGTTGAATTCATCTTACATAGATTGAGTCACGACCTTATAACGGTATGACGATTTCATCCGTATTAAACACCCGGAGAACGATAAATATAGCCGCATAATCCAAGCGGCAATATATTCCGTTCTACAAGGCGAGACTACGGTATGAAATCGCTCCCGTTAAAAACATCGAGACGGGTGATCTTTGAAGCCTCAATCCTCACGAAGGAGAATCACGGCTCTTCCCAATCGCCTCACAAAGGAGAACGAAGCGGGGTCATAACGAACGTGCACAATCGGCGTCGGTCCCCACAAGGAGGATTCGGCTCTTCCCAATCGCCTCACAAAGGAGAACGAAGCGGGGATACAACACATATATGCACGAGAAGATAATAAGTTGGCGCACCACCGAAAGAAGGAGGCGTGCATTCACGCAGCGTGCGAGTTGAGCGACTCCTCGGAGCGCGTGATCTTCCTGACGACATCGGAAGCTGCAAAAGCACGACGAAAAGTCAGATACACAACTGAAAATCAGCAAATAAAGTCAAAAGGCTACAAAATCCGGCCGAGCACCAGCGGAGCGCCCATTTCGGAGCCACTCCACCGCCAGCGGACGCTAGAGGGAATCCGCCCTATGAGTACCGTAGCGCCAGGCTATTGCGCCCGAAGCGTGGCGACCAGCCAGCCGACGCTGTATTGGCGGCTAGCGCCCATGGCTGTGGCGTAACATGCAGCTTGCCAGCTGGCGCTTGTGGCCGCCCCCTGGAGCCCAGCCGCGCTGCTACCGCCCAGTAGCCGCTTGAGGTCGGGCCGCCTTCATCAGCGCCGCCGTCCGGTGATGTACCCTCGGTTCTTTCCCTCGTGGTCGCGTCACACTGCGCACAAAAAGGAAGAAAGAAGAAAAATTTACAAAACCCTCGTACACATACCTCGTTGATCGAAGGAAATAAGGCGGCGAGATGAAAACAAGAGAGAGAGCAGTAGGCCTAGGTCGAAAGAATAGGAGGAGTATGGGTATTTATAACAACCCCATATGAACCCAATCCTCTTTGAACAAGGACTCCTATTTTGGCAAGAAGTAGGAATTCTAATGGAGCCCAAATCAATTCTAATTAGGACTCTAATCAGCCCCTAATTAGGAGTCCTAGTGGAACCTTATCAGGATATCAAAAGCGATGCCAAATCAGTCCGTTGATTGGCTCCTACTCCCTTAGCCAGAAAGATTAGGAAGATTGGTAGGTATGAAGGCCCCATCGGCGCGATCAGCGTGGCCCAATCCTACTCCACTAGGATTACAGTATAAGCTGTTTCCTAATTTATAGAAGTTCAGGAAGAATATTTTCACAAAAATATTCTTAGGGATAACTTCGATCGTCGCGGATTGCATCGGCGATCAAGCGTCGCCTAATCCTACTCCAACTAGGATTACGGTATAGCTGTTTCCTAATTTATCGAGAAGTTCCGGAAGAATATTTTCACAAAAATATTCTTAGGGATAACTTCGATCGTCGCGGATATCGGCGATCAGCAGCGTCACCCAATCCTACTCCACTAGGATTACAGTATAAGCTGTTTCCTAATTTGTTGAAGTTCAGGAAAAATATTTTCACAAAAATATTCTTAGGGATAACTTCGATCTTGGGATGCATCGACGGTGACAATAAGCCCAATCCTACTCAACTAGGATTACGGTATAAACTGTTTCCAGATTTCGCGAGGAGTTCTGGAGAATAAACCCATATTCTTAAGGATAACTTCGGTAACCCTTAATTTCCTCCACCATAATCTCCAAGAGGAATAATCGGCGAGTGAAGGTCATGTTGACATCGGATAATCATATCCCCGGCTGTAGTTAAACCAACAACACCGTCATGATGGAGGAATTAGCAGTGATGGTTATGAAGTTCCATGTATTCGACCTGACCAGCGTTGCCAACAAGGAGTTCGCCAACATGCGGAGAAGTCAAAAATCGATGGTTAGTCAAACAATGACCAACAACGAGTTACAAACAAAACTCACCCACCGGACAGTCAAATAACAAGCGATTCGGATAATAAATCTGCGCCGTGATCTTATCAGAATCCTACAAAGAAGCTGGATGATCTGAGAAGAATCGAAGATTTGAAGCTATCTTTGGGACCCTCGCGGTAGAAGGCGGGAACCATCATGTCAAAGCATCCCGGACTCATCAGAATCGGTAGGCGCTTTGGAGGGTATCTGTAGGCATAAAAATTGCTTATCGATGCCGTCGAAACTTCGTGCGGTGGGTTGACAACCGGCGATCCATTCGACAAACGGCGTCGCCAAAGCGCATCAACGCGCGCTGGCGTGAAGCGGTCGGCGAGCACATGAAATAGTCGGCAAGGCGTCGAGCCAATGAAGCGGCGTCGCGAAGTTGATTAAACTCAAGCGTCGATGAGAAAATCAACCGTGCTTAGTCCGTCAATGCAAGCGGGCGTAAGCTCACGAAGTTGATCGAGACGCGGACTCAAACACGGCGACATTACGAGCAAAACTAAGCCCGGAAGACCGGAAGAATCGGCGGGCTTGGCGCCAAAGCGGCGGAAAGCCGCATGAGGCGTAAACCTCGGCCAAAGTGGCCGTGGTGCTCGGCCACTGGTAGAGCCACCTCGACAACAGCGATGCCTCCAAGTGGCCGAGGAGCTCGACTTCCGCCCCAAACCACCTCGGCCAGTAGGTCTGACGTGGCGAGGAGATGGCTCAAACCACCATGGCCGAGCCACCTCGGCAACGAAGATGGCTGTTTCAAGTGGTAGAGGAACCACCAAGATGGCCGGCACCCCCTTTCATTGTATAAATAGGGGGTGTCATCTTCGAGGACTTGGATTTTTGGCTGGATTTTGGAGACTTCGGACGGGCTGGATTTTAGGGGCCGGAGGTCGGATTTTTGGAATTGGGCTTGGATTTTGGCGGACTTCGAAGAGCCCTCGCGAGATCTCGACGCCTGATTTAGAACTCAAGTCCGGTCGACGTCGGATCTATAAGAGGTAACCGAATTGGTCGAACTCTGGATACCCTCTAGGTTAAGCTTAGTCTTAATCTCGAGGATAGCGTGATTTCTCCTAGTAGATCTCACCCTCGTGATCCTCTCGCCGTGAGTGTGATCCCTGGTAACCGTTTCCTTCGTGAACGAGCCCTTTACATCTGTAGTTCGAACCGGGTCTACGGATCGGGATTGCGGTGGTCCACGGACACAATAAGTCCCGACACGGGCAAAGAATATATTTATTCTAATATTATCGGTTTTCTCATATCTATTTTGTATCCGCATGTATATGCATATATATCCACATGTATATTTGTATCGCATCCGATTTTAGCAGATATTGATATAAAAATTATTCTCAATAAAAATTTTATAAAAAAACTCTTTACAACACACAAGTTCTTATTTTAGAACTGCCAAACAGAAGAAATCATTTTCTCTAAATTTCGGAGAAAATATTCAAACTAAAAGTAACGACCACAAGACCTTCAATAAGTACT
>WHSE01000331.1:0-26044 GCA_012295165.1 Asparagus setaceus
GCCACTGCCAACAAAAATGCACACGAAGCCTCTGACTCCACGACAGGCGGCCGACACTTACCGACCCGCCATGGTCCAATAAATGACTATCACCATAGCCGACGCGAGAGGCGGTGCAAGTCGGCCCATCAACAACTCGCCTAACGCACGGTAATACACCGCCTGGCCATTAATCGCTCGAGGCCATTTCACGCCGCCGTCCCATCGGACGGCGGAGGCGCACCAGCCTATCACCTTCCGACCGCTAGTCGCCGACGACGCCGGCGGTGCTAGTCGCCCTCCCAACCCGCCACCCATTATAGCCCCGCTCCACCAATTGTCGGCCTTTTCAACGATGCGGTTAATTTAGACCTCTTATCGCCCACCCGCCTCGTGGACGACGCCAGCGACCCCGCCGTCCCTTCCATTGATTACCTCAAGAACGCCCCCAGAGGCCGAGCGAGCCGGCCACCCGCCTCGGCCTCCGATATCTCATCTTTGCGATTCTCCATTCAAACGACGGTTATATTTGCATCGAGCCCATCAAGATCGCATTAAATGCTACATGTACCTTTAACTCCCCATCTCACGGTATTTAAGGCACCTCGACCCATGTGCTTACAGCGCCGCCAATCCCATCCCATTAATGGCGAATAGACCAACTACCCTCAAATTACCCGCAAGTTGACACTGTAGCCCCACCGTAGGCATAGAGATGCTCACCAATCACCGCTCACACGGAAGAGGGTCGACCAAAGAATGGTTTCTTAGCCAACGAAAGACGAAAATACTCCCAAACCCTAGGTATAAGTAGCACAGGAACAACGAACCAAGTAAGTGATCTTTTTGAGTAAATTCCTCGCCCATTAGATTATCTCCCACTCTACTAACTTGACCGCCGGAGGAACCACCGGAGATCCCAACTCCGCCTCCCACGGGTCCCTCTTTCGGCCAGAGGGCAGTCCCTTGACTGAATCACACACCGGGCATTAGGAGAGAAGGCGGACTCCGCTCTCTTAAAAGCTAAACTCACCCGAGGTTAGTGACTGTGATTATATACATCAACACATTCTACTTCTACATCTGAAATGAATGAAAGCGGATTGGAACAACATCAATATTGGTTTAATTATCATTATATGATTATCTAAAGAGTTCAAATTCAGATATGGTATCCATGAAATCAAATTACACAGTTTATAGTTCGTCTATTTTTTCTCTACCAAAATGTAAGATTACCCTTAGATTTATCAGGAACTAGGAAACAGAGTATTCGGGCATCAAAGTTTATTTTGGGTAAATTACACTAAACCTCAAAACTTTCAGCATTTTGCAGTAAACTCCCAATGACTTTCAAAATCCAAAAAAAAAAAAAAAACTTTTCAGAATTGCGTAAAACCCCGATAAGTTCCGCAGATTTTGGAGAAAACACCCACAAATTAGAACCAAAAAACAACATATGAAGGCATTTTGAAAGTTGTTGGGGGGGAGTTTAGTGTAATTTAACAAAAAGATGTGGTTTAGTGAGGTTTTGAATTTTTTTTTGTTGGAGGGGTTGGGTGGGGTTGGGTTTAGTACAATTTACCCTTTATTTTTCCTTGCTTCTTACTAAATAATAGTGTTGGGAAGAGGAGATAGGAAAATTTTGGCTGCAAAAGCTCTCTTCTCTGTAGTTCTATTGTCTGACATAGATAGTCATAGATATGCCATTTTTCATCACAAGATGATGTCTGTATAACAATATTTATAGTACTCTATAAAAGCAATGTGGGGTTATGCAAAAGTAAAAGAACGTGTTTAACGCTTAGTTTCATTCCTTTTATTAAAATGAAGGTTACAATAAAAAATTTTAGATGCATAAAAGATATACATGTTTTCGTATTATTAGGATAAATATCTTTTACTAGAGAGACTCTAAATGCAAGTTAAATGATTATTATATTACAATTAACATGCAGGATCAAGAACTCTTTAGATATCAATATTATTCAGACGCACTTGCACGCTAATATAGTAGTCCCAAGAAGAAAAAAAGGGTTTATAAAGAGTTCACTCAAGAAAAGGGGAAAACATTATTGAGAGTTCTCTATACTTTAGGGGAAAGTTCAGTAATGTTACAGGGGTTAAGCATTAATTGAATTTTCACATGAGACCACAGAAACATTCATCACAAGCAAAATGAAACAATTATATACAGGTTCCATGAGAGCCCAAGCTAGTGCGTAGAAAAAACTTTGCATATATCCTGAAATCTCTTTCTCAAAACTACAAGGTCCATAGTGAATCAGAGGATGCTGCTAGCACTACAAGCAGATACCAGTTTCTGATGCTAACTAATTACAAACAAATTAATGTTACATTAAAAAAGTGAAATACAAATACTGTATACGGATACAACACATGCCTCTATCAGTAATACAACCGAAAACCCTAAAGACTGTTGGAATTAAACTTTGATTAAATGATGAGTATTAATCAAATTTGCCATGACATAAAATTATGTCAACAATATGAAGGATCATAAGGTATAAAAGGTGGTAATGAGGAAGGTGGAGTAGAATAAAATTTCATAGTTGTAAATGAGAACTAATGGGCAACTATAGGAACCGGAAACAGAGATTAATGTGAGGTGGTCAACTCGCAACAGTATGATAAGTTTTTCAGGGAAAATGAAGTTCTTGATAATTTGTCATGACATAAAATTATGACAAGTGATGACGACGTTGAAGCGGATTCAGTAAAGAAGTTCTGCGAGAAACAAGAAAGGGCGAAAAGGTAATGATTCAAAACTACAATTTTTTCAAAAGTTGAAGTTAAAGGAAGTGAAAAGAATACTCAAGAAATTACAGTTTAAGGAACATTAGAAGTAATTGAAGAACGCAAAGATGTGAAAAAGTGGGAAGCACAAAAGGTCCAAGAATCGGAGATAAGACCTTGATGCAACTCTCAACAAGTTGACTCCCAATGGTGATTCCTTATGCAAAGGGTGAACATATTTTGCTTCAAAGAAACAGAAAGTATTAAAAGAGAAGAGTCAGAAGACAACATGAAAAGAGAAGTTTACTTCATAAATAAAGATTAATAAATAGTACTATGAACATAAAAAGAAAAGTCATGCATGAAGGAGTTTAAAAAAAGTTGAGTTGATGATACTATTGTCTTCATTAGATGAAGAAAACTGAATGGAGTTCAATGGAAGAAAAAAATCAAGAGGTTTACGATAATTTGCCCAAGAATCATGTAGGAGAAAATATTTGGAAGCTTGTGCATTTTGTTCAAGAAGAAATGAAGAACGAGAAGATCAAAATTATCATACATTTTCATCAACCACCAGAACTACAAACGCAACAAGTTTCAGACAGTTTTACTAAACAACTCAAGGCTCAAACTTTTAAGGAGTTGAGAAGATCTTACTATTTTTGGAGAATCAAGTTTGTAGGATATTGAACTTAAACTTGATTAATTAGTCTTTAACCAAATTCGACTAGACGTATACTTATGTTAGACATATACATGAAAGGTCGTATGACGTATACAATTAGTAATGAAAAAGTTATATAGAAAGAGCTGTCATACCTGTAAGTGAGAAGTTATATGTAGTAAATTGAAAGGTGTGGTCGTGGATGAGAGGTTATAAGAAAAGAAGAAGAAACGTTATAATTATGATAGGCTAGATGAAAGGCCACTTCGTGTCACACATGTGCACATGTACATATGTATAATTGTGTATAGATATACATATATAGATAGATATACATATATATACAGATAGATATAGATATGCGTACATAAAGATAGATATGCACTACATATATGTAAATCATTGGTATGAGATGGCAGCTCATCCAATATACCTTACATGCCAGACGACATGTGTGTGTGAGTAAACGGATCCGTGTCCCTCCACGATCTTAGCTTGTGAGTCATTGATGTGGCATATTAAGAGCACTACAGTTCAAATTATCAAGCGTTGAGAGTTATTTCTTTATGTATGTTTAGTCCCACATTGGTTAAGGACAAACATCTTTGTATTTGTGATATTATAAATAATATCTAAGAGAGGGAACTAAGAATCCTCTCCGATTACTTCTTTCAACATGGTATCGAGCCTCCAAAACCCTAGCCAAAAACGTTCACCGAAACCCTAGCCGCCACTGCTTCATTAACCGCTCACCACCCAAGCACTATTCATCGGTGTTACTGTCACCACCAAACACTGCATAAACGAGGTTATGCTCATAAAAACCGCGCTTGCTATTCACCGAGGCAATGTTCATCAAGCCCTAGATCTCATCGCTCTCCCATCTCGAGTCTCGTGACTCCTCTCGAAGTCCTTCATTCGAGTCCCTGCGACTCCTCTCTCGAAGTCTCTCACTCATCCGAGTCCCCTGACTCTCTCGAATCTCTACACTTATCCGAGTCTCTGACTCCTTAGTATGATAATTTAGCATTTGTTTCTATTTGATCCGCTTGGGGTTTGGTATCTTGGTGGTATTTGGGGATTTGTGAGAAATTTTTTGGGGATTTGTTATTCGGGTGTGTATTTTGAGATAGTTTGTCTGTTGATATGGCCTTCGGATGATACCAAACCCACTTCGGTAGCCAGAAGTTGTTTCATCTAAATATATATCGTAAGTTGGATGGAAACAACTACATGCAATGGAAGACCATTGTCGAGATGAGTTTGAAGGGTAGGAGGAAGAAGCACCACATCTTTAAGGAGCCACCCACACCACTCACAGAGGACTGGGAAGGAGATGACGCCATTATCTATCCCAGCTTCTCAACGCCATGGAGACCAATATTCAGGATATGGTGCTTCACATCAAGATCAAAGGAGCTCGGGACTACCTTGTAGTCCTCTACTCGAAAGGATAATCTCTCCGAGCTTATGACGCCCACCTAGAGATGACCGTCCGTAAGGGGACCGCACTTGGAAAGATTTTTATTCCGAAGTTTACGGTTGCATGAGGAGTGGAATACACTGCTCCCATTATGATGTTCCGCATGTAGCTACGAGAGAGCATGGCGATCCCAGACTTCTTGTGGAGTCCCACAGAGTTCTTCACGGCCATAGATACTTGGGAGTTCTCTCGCACTCTCTCTCGGCCGAGACCTTCAATTTGCTACGGCCGATCCTTTCCAGATGGTTCTCGCCGTCCCGACTCCTCGACCGATCCGCCTTTAGGCTTACACTCCCCTCCGATGGAAGCGGCGGAGGCTTTCCAGTCGCTGAGCCGGGAGAGGAGGACGCAGGGAGGCCGCGACCGGAGGGTCTTACAAGCAGCAGTGGTGGACCCATTTATTGTCGGCACTGCGAGAAGTAGGGTCACATCCTAGCTCCTTTAAGAGCCGTTGTATCCAAATCATCTCACAAGTGATGTCACCATAGCATGATACCGACTCCGACTTGATCTAGACACAACCGCTCTTTTCATGAGACCTGTTCCTCCTACAAACACACAATATCTTGTGGTTGATATTCTATCGCCAGGGATCCGGCCCAATCAAGATTCGAGAATCCACCACCCTTAGATGTCCACAACCGAGTATAACATTCTTTTTTCGAGAACCCTTCGATATCTAAGAATTCTCATTATCGCTTCCGGATGTAGTCCGTGGGGTTCATGAACTGCTCTACAACGCCACCGAATATGTAATATCCGCCTAGTTACCGTAAGGTAATTCAACTTCCCACCGCCTCTCAGATTTGCTCGGATCGCAAGAGCTCCCCTATCCTATCATTAATTTGTGATTAGGGTCCATGGGAGCATCTCGGTTTGCATCCAAGAACCCCTATTTCAGAAAGCACATCCAATGTGTATTTTCTCTGAGACATGAAGATTCTCTTAGTAGACCTCGCTATCTCAATGCCCAAGAAATAGTGAAGATCCCCAAGTCTTTCGCTTAAAAACGCCGTCAGTATGAATTTCTTCAAAGCATAGATCCTCGATGCATCATCACCCGTGATAATAATGTCATCAACATAAATCACCAAAGATAATCTTTTTTCCCCGCTTGACGAAGAACACAGAGTAATCGCCTCGAAGCCGCTACTGAGGCCAAACTCTGCACTACGCGAACTTGCCAAACCATGCTAGAGACTGCTAAGGCCATATAATGCTCTCTTCAGATGACGACTTTGCCGACTCGGAGCAACAAACCCAGGAGGTTGCTCCATATATACCTCCTCCTCGAGCATCCCATGCAAGAATGCATTCTTCACATCAAGCTGATAGAGAGGCCATGCATAGTGAACAGCAAGGGAGATGAGAAGACGCATTGAAGTCATCTTTGCAATAGGCGAGAAAGTCTCTACGTAGTCGATGCCATAAGTTTGAGAGTATCCTTTGGCGACCAGACGGGCTTTGAGACGAGAGAGTGAGCTATTTGGATTCAGTTTGACTGTAAAGACCCATTTGCATCCAACTATCTTCTTTCCAGGAAGGAGAGCCACAAGCTCCCAGGTCTGATTGTCTTTTAGGGCTTGCATTTCTTCCTACATCGCTACCTTCCAACCTGGATGAGACAGAGCTTCTGACCAAGAGTTGGGAATTTGGTGAGAATCCATGGATGTAACAAAGGTGCGATAAGAAGAAGATAAATGTGAGAGTGTGACATAATTGGCAATAGGGTGTCGGTAATACCGACGAGTACCATTGCGAAGGGCAATAGGAAGATCATCGATGAAGGAGACGCACTCGTGAGTTGGAACGGCACAGCTTGTGGTACCGAGAGTAGGTCGGGTAGTAGCCTTGGGACGCCGAGTGTAGACTTTCAGCTGAGTATCAGTAGTAGGTAGTTGTTCTGAAGTCACTCTATTAGATAGGTTTTCATCACTAGTAGATGAAGAGGTTATGGGTACAAGAAATGTATCGTCATCATCATCATCATTTGTCTCAGTGTTCGAAATATATTCCTTATTTTGAGTGGAGAAGTATGAAGTGTTGTCAAAAAATGTTACATCCGCTGACACAAACGTTTTTCGTGTAAGGGGACAGTAACACTTATATCCTTTTTGTGTTTGAGAATATCCTAGAAATACACATTTTATGGCATGAGGATCAAGTTTAGATTTCTATGGATGGTTATTATGCACAAAACACACACAGCCAAAAATATGAAGTGGAAGTGGAAAGACCGGTTGGATGGATAGCACCGGAGATGGCGTTTACCATCTAAAATAGTAGAAGGTGTGCGACATTAGATGACAAGCGCTAGGACCGCATCCCCCAATATCGCTTAGACATGCTCATGTGAATTAGCAGAGGCGAGCAATTTCTAATAAGTGTTGATTTTACGCTCTACTCTATTTTGTTGAGGTGTGTAATTACATGATGACTCGATGAATAATACCGCGGTGGTCAAAAATTGATCAAACTCATGATTAAAGTATTCTTTGCATTGTCAAATCTAAAAGTTTTATTTGCAAACCAAATTGAGTATGAATTTCAGAGCAAAAATGTTTGAAATGTAGAAGAACTGATATTTCTTTCATTAAATAAATCCATGTAGCACGTGAGTAGTTATCAATAAACAAAACATAGTACCGAAAACCAAACAGAGAATCAGGAATAAGGTCCCCATACATCGAATGCACAAGTTCATAAATTGACACTTGAATGTGTGTCGTAACACACACCACCAAGACCATGGAGGGACACACCAACTCTCGCTTATTCTATATACACGCAGTACAATAACACAATTATATATAAAAGCACATACAAGCACACATATATGTATATGTGTGTGTATCCATATGCATATAAATGTGTTTGTATAAGAAATATGTGTGTTTGTGTGTGACAAGTTTTATTCTTACTCTTAGTCATACATCAAGTGGCTACAAATGCAACTCCTTATATATAGGTTTCCAAGTGACATTTCATCTAGCCTATCATAATGGGACGCTTTTTTTTTCAACCTCTCATTCATGACCACAACTTTCAATACATTTCGTATAACTTCTCGTTTGTAACTATAAAATTTCAGTATCCATAACCTTCCTCATTACTACATTTTGTATCTCAGACTCAGACTCTAGCATCACTTTTAAGTCATGGGACAGATATGAAAGTATCATTAATCAAGTTTGATTCCAGCATCCCCTTAAAAACTTGATTCTCCAAAAATAGGAACTTCTCTCCAAAAATAGGAACATCTTCTTAACTTATGAGAAGTTTAAGCCTTGACTAAGTTTAGTATCTGCAGCTTCTCGACTTTGTAGGTTCAGGTATCCTGATCCTCCAAAGTACAACATTAATGTGGTACGTGAGAATTTTTCCCATCCCATGAGATACTAAACAGAGAACCACCCAAGTTTCTTTGATAAAAAACGTACTTTGTTATTCAGCCTTAATGAGGGCCATCTCATCTATTGAATTTAAACAATACCAAATCTTTGTCAATGCTTTGATCCTCATTCATGTTGGCTACCTGCAGTCCTCATCTATCCACCAACTACTGCTCTATTACTCCTAATTACCGGACTTTATAACAATGCCCAACCCACCTCACCGTCCTCCCTTGTTCCCCAATTAAAGCTACTTCTTATAGATGCAGCAATTTACCACTCCAAAAATATACTGCCATTTACTCAACTCCTAGTGCGCATTCTCATTCCAGCCTCATAATTACTGGAGCGTGTACAATGAGTGTTTAGCCTTCTGTCTGTAGATGTGCATGTATATGTGTGTGTTACAGTTTTGTGGACATGGTGGCATAGCTTACAATTCACATATGTTTATAGCAAAGTAAGTTTGAAAATATAAACCAGTTAGATTGAACAAAATAATAAGCAGCGACCTAAAGTAACCTGAATCGCCTAGTCAAGCATCAGCTTCCTTGGAGCCTCCTAAAGTTGTCAGTAGCAAACAATACAGATGAGGTTAGGAAAGAAAGAATGAGAGAAGAAAGAGAAGGAAACAGAGGATAGGCCTAAAGAGAGAAAAACAGAAACAGGAATTTCTTTATCTGAAACAAGTGAATTTATTCATAGTAAACGACTAGTTAATGTAATGATAGTAGATCAATAATCTTCAGGAGGTTAGGGAACTCTTTAACCCTTTCTATCCTACCTTACATTTATTAATCTTTATTCCGTTAGCTACTCTCTAACTTCAAGTATGAGAGAAAGTAAATAGGACACTTAGGTCACCGACTTCTAGTCTAAGAGCAGCTTTGGAGCTCACACAGGAATAACACTTCAATTTTGATCAATAGCAAACTTGTATAGAAAAATGGTAACAATAAAGTCATTGACTAATGACAGGATAACATAGTAACTAAAGAATTCAACACAACAGCAATTGTCCCAACAGCAGTCACGAATGTAAAACTTAACTATCATAATGGTCCTCGCAAAATCAAAGTCATGTCCATAGTTACACGCGCGCGCGTGTCTATATATACACACACATGAGCATATGTTTATGAACAAATCAGTGGAAAACAAAAAGAACTGCTAATCAGTGCCTCAGGCAAACACAAATTTGTTCAAAAGGAAAATATGATGGAAAGATGTAACAATTAACAAGCATGAGTAATCACAATAGTGCCTCCTATTTTCTGATAATAATAATAACAATAATAAGATACCTTTGACCTGCACTTGCTCATTGTATCAATTATTTTATTTCTTGCAATTCCAGAAAGCCTCAGAACATTGCAGAACTGAAATTATGCATGCTGTAATAAGGATACGCTGTAAGGATTCTTGAAACATCTGGATACCTGCAGGCAAAATAATATGCTATAGTATGTAGGAAGGAATTTCTAAGAAACAACAAGTTACTTGTGTAAAAAGAAAATTCTTCTATAAAACAATAAAGAAATAGATAAAGGATGTCAGAAGCATAGTTGTCAATTTCTAATCCAGTTCAGTTGACAAGAAACTATATGGACTTATCTATCAACTTCTGATGTTAACTAATGGAAAACAAAGTTAACAGCAAAGTTAAAAGTTCAAATTGCAACCTGTATCACGGGTTCAAAAACTTAATACCTGATTGCATCTAACATATTTTTCCAAGTGAGAGAACAAGTAGACAATTAGATCGATCCATTTTCACATACAAAATTTGTTTAACAAACAATGCCCTCTAATTTTAAACAGATTTGAGGCACGTTAAAAATGTCGGTTCAAGTAAACGGACAAATGATTTAGACTACTGTAGCATGCTTTCTCCAACGTTGCAACTTCTTCTCTCTTTTCCTTTAATATCTGCCAGCTGGTAGTAGTGCGGCACAATTTCTACTAACCACTCAGGTTTCAGTTCTGTAACCTGTCGAATATATTCTCTTTCGGTAAGAACCAATTCATGATAGATAAGCCACTGTGGACGCTCCTTGTATAGACTGGAACTTCTATGTATAAACACTGTTTGAGGATTCTTAACAGTTTGATATGCTCCATATCTTTGTAGCTTCGCTGAATGGTGGAAGAAACCAGATGCTATGGCTTTCTTTATGGCATCAAAATCGTTGGGGTTTGAGATATGTTCAATCTCGACTTGTTCCAAGAGCCCCTCTAGCTGCTCTCTTATGTCTCTTGCACGTTTCATACTTCGAACCTGGATAAAATTGTCATAACACCACTGAGATGTGTTCGCGGGGAAAGTTGGTTTGTTATTCATTGCTCGTTTGAACTCGTGTACAGCTTCGTTGGCCTACAACAAAATTCAAACAAAAGAAAATGCCTTTTTATTTCGGGCTTACAATGAAAACGAAAATTACAACTTTCTTCCTTTAGAACAAACACGAGGATCTCTATTTTACGGGATCTCGCTATGCGGGTTCTTTGCCTGCGTTGGGACTTTTATTCGTCTGTGGACCACCGAATTCGATCCAGTGGAAACCCGGTTCTCAAACTACAGACGGAGGCTCGCTTCACCGAAGGAAACGACGCGACTGAGGGATCACACTCACGGCGAGAGGATCGCCGGGGATCGCGACTCAATGGAGAGGATCGCCGAGCCGTGAGATCTACTAGGAGAAATCACAATACCGATCCAGAGTCAACCGGAGTCCTTACCTCGCTTTGTAGATTCGACGTGCTGCCGGTGTTCGATCGCATCGACGGCTCGTGGATCTCGCGAGGCTTCTCAAGAATATCGAAAATCCAATCTCCAAAAATCCAGCCTCGAATCGAGCACCCCCACTATTTATAGGAAAACAAGAGGGAGAGGGGGTTTGTTACGCCGACACCATTTGGTGTCCGCGACACATTTGTGTCATCGCCGACACCAAACGTGTCCCGTTTCTACCAACGCTTTGGCTCCTCGGTTTGGTTTGTTTTTCGACTTTTCGCGACGCTCGTTCGATCTTGTCGCCGTCGCTCTAAGTCCGTGCTTGGTTCACTTGATTGGTTTCATCCCGTCAACGGTTTAAGTGACGATCGGTCGGTGTTCAACCGATCTTGTTGACGCTCGAATCCGACGATCGTTGAAGCTTTGCTTGTTGGATTCATTCCATAACACGTAGCCTCGCTGATTCGACGCCTTGTTGACCCACTTCATGTGTTCGTCACCGCTTTACGCTGCTATGCGCCGGTTTGTCGAATGGATCGTCGGTTGTCAACCCACCGCGCTACGAGTCTTGCTCGTATTGACAAGTAATTTTTATGCCTACAGATACCCTCCAAAGCGCCTCGGCCTCGATTCTTTGGTGAGTCCGATGCTTTGGATGATGAGCCCTTCACCCTTCGACGGCGGATGGGTCTTGTGAATGACCTTGGCGCTTGATCTCTCCCACTTTCAGCCTTTCCATAGGATTGCAAGATTACTTATCGCATTTTTGTCCGACCGCTGTCGTAGATCTTGACCGTAAGTCTAGATAAATTTCTTTTGAGATTGGCTCCAGATTTGATTCCTCCAATTTCTCGTGTCTCCAGCTTTGTAGGATACCGTGTTAAGTGTCGCATTTATGCTTGACCGCTGTTGGAATTTCGAATCAGTAGCTAATTGAGTTCATTTGTTGTTGACTCGGCTCGGTGAATTGTCGCCCAATTGACCATCGAGATTCCTCCATTGATCGGGAATTCTTCACTACGACGCGCTAATTGACTTCAAACTATATGGGTTTTGGCCTTCAATCGGCGTAGTATAACGCTGATCGGCGTGGCGATTCACGGATCCAACCGCTGATCGGTGAATCCTTCGCCGACGCACGCCATTTACGCCGCCATCGTATTACTCCTCGCTGGAGTGTATTCATCCACGCGGGAGGTATTCTTCCGGGATTTGTTCCACCTTAATTGTTGCTTGGTAGGCCCTCTGGGGCGACGCATCTAATCGCCCCATACGCTGGGGTTCTTTCAAGGTAGAGCGCGTTGTTCGCCATATAAGTCTCGTAATTCATTAACTTTTTCCACAGCCGAGGAAATTGAAGATTATCGAAGTTATCCTTAAGAACATGGTAATATTCTCCGTGAACTTCTCGCTAAATTGGGAAACGGTTTATACCATAATCCTAGTTGAGTAGGATTAGCACGCTGATTCGCCGATGCAACGCATAATCGAAGTTATCCCCGGAGAATATTTTGTGAAAATATTCTTCCTGAACTTCGATAAATTAGGAAACAGCTTTATACTGTAATCCTAGTTGGAGTAGGATTAGCTTACCGTTGAATGGCCGATGCAACTGCATAATCGAAGTTATCCCCGAATATTTTGTGAAAATATTCTTCCTGAACTTCTCGATAAATTAGGAAACAGCTTTATACCGTAATCCTAGTTGAGTAGGATTGGGCCACGCGCTTGATTACGCCGATGGGCTCAAGGTGTTATTCGCTGAATAAATTTAATCTTCCAAATATAGCTGAGGGGTAGGAGCCAATCAACGACTGATTTGGCACTTATTTTGACATCCTGATAAGGTTCCAATTAGGACTCCTAATTAGGGCTGATTAGAGTTCTAATTAGAATTGGTTTGGGCCCATTAGGAGTTGTTATAAATACCCATACCCTCCTATTCTTCCACCTAGGGTCCCCCTCAGGTTTCTCTTCTTGTTTTCATCTCGCTTCGCCTTATTTCTCCTCGATCAACAAGGTATGCACATGAGAGTTTTACAAGATCTTTTTCATCTTTTTCCTCTCTCTTTTTTTTTTTTGTTGGTGTATGCATGCACGGAGGAGAGGATATCGACCTGTATGCCGGCGACGCGGAGCGGCTGGCCGGCGACGGCTAACGCCAGCGCCGGCCGCGGAGGCCGAAGCTCGGCGCTGGCGCTTCTAGCTGCCGAAGGCCAGTCATTGGCGCTGGCTGCGGACTGAAGGCTGGCCATGCCGATGCGACCGAAGGCTCGCGGCGCTGGTCACGACGAAGGCCAGTTACTGGCGCTGGTCAGCGACCGAAGCGCCGGCTGGCGCTTGTCTGACCGAAGGCCGTCATTGGCGCCGGTCGCGGCCGAAGCGCTGGTGCCGGGTCGCTTGGTTGTTCGGCCAGAGCAGGCCGGATTACGCCGTCTGTTGGTGCCTGCCAGGCTAATGAGCGACTGACCAAACGGAGCTCCGATCTTTTAGCCATGTATTTGATTTTTCGTCGGTTTTTCGATGTCGCCGGAAGATCACGCGCCCGAGGAGCCGACCGCCTACCCGCCTCGCGGATGACGCCACCATCATTCGCCGGTGAGGTTTTCATGTTAAATTGCTCATTCACAACTTGTATTTGTAAATTGCACGCCTTGATTCCTCCTTCGTGGGGAACGACGCCCATATAGCCTCGATTTCTCCTTCGTGAGAATCGACGCCGCACGTTCTTTGATTCCTCCTTCAGAACGACGCCCATATAGCCTCGATTTCTCCTTCGGAAAATCGACCATATTTCTTCAAGGACGATGGGGAGCGATTTCGGCTGCATACGATTAGACTGATAGGATGCATCGCCATTTTATGTGACGGGTATATTATCCACCAATCAGAGTGTGTCCGGATTGATCTTCCCATTATAATGTCAGGACTCTATCTCACTAATCTCGGAGATGAGTTCAACGCCTTATATATATATGTTTGCCGGTTCCGACTCATTCCTATTTCATCTTTTCAGCTTGAGTATCCCTCTCGCCTCCCTTCGATGCAGCTTGACGGACGCAGGGTGACCAATTCTCCTCCTCCTCGATGACCCCACTATTCTTATTTCGCCCCGCTAGACCGGATACTCGCTGAGGTGACCCATTGGTACTTGGGGAGGTCCTCGTGTGTTGAGGTCGCCGATGACCGACGCCACCGAGAAGATTATCGGTTCTTTGGGCAAGACGGACTATTTATTTGAGAATTCGCCGAGGACCCTGATACTACTTTCATAGAGAGTGAGCAATGGCCGCACAAGGATGATGGTGGATTTTATATCTCCCTTGGGTTCCTCGCACGTTGTTTAACCGAAGTTACGCCATCGTATGCCGCACTAAAATGCGGTGCCCGACAGAGGAGCGTGACAAAGATTCATTGCGGGTTTATCACCCATCGCTTGGTTCCCGCTCACCGCAGGTCGGGTTATTGACCGCACTCGGGTATATTGGGATCGGATTTCTCCTGCGGACGCAGCATTTCATCACCGGGTCGATTTTGAAGAACCGCCTTGCCCCGGTTGGGACGGAGATGCCTGCGATCCGGGTCATAGATTCTTCTACCGTTCATTCCCGCATAAGCTTTGGACTCTGCCCCGACGGTCACGCTTCTACCGATGCGGGCAGGACCTTCGTGCTCGTGGTTTATATGCGCAGCTCGCGCTACCATGTATGGGCTCCATCAGACCAACCACTTCTTCGCTTTATCGAGCTTTATGATCCCATTCAACACATTCTTAACCGTGCATGGCTAACTTGGGTTGGCTTTGCACGAGATGCACCGGTCTCGGGTTTACCTATGGGAAGGATGCTCTATCGTGAATATTTCCTTCCGCCAAGAATTGGGTCGATCAAGGCTACCGCCGACGCATGCATACTCACTCGGGACCTCACGTATTATCACATTGTCGCAGCACGATAGAGCCACAAGAAGAGGAAGTCGATTATAAGCCCTCAAACAGCCAATTATTTGTTCAAACATCCGAGGACGATTCTGATGAGCATTTGTGAGTCGCTCCTTCTACCCCTTCGGTTAATGCGCTGATCGAAAAGTCCGGCGCTAAGTCTTATACCTCGAAAGTAGCACGAGTACACGCTTTCCAACAGGACCAAATTCTCGACCTTCTTATGGCATGCAAGAAACGCGATCCTACCGATGACTCTTAGCCTGGCTTTATCGCCATCCGTTAATGAAATGTGATGCCGGTCGCCTTAGCGACGCTTTGCCGCTAGAGGTACTCTATCCGCAGCCTACCGCTCATAAGAAGGAGTCGCTCTTCTTCCGTTGATGGTGGCTAACATTCATCTGGGACTTCACAAATAGCCACCGCCTTTACTCGAGGAAAACAAACCGCCGTGAGATTCCATGTCAAAGTGGAACCGCCAGACACCTACTTGATGGTTTGTTCGCCCTTCATCGACTTCGATATGATGACCACGCCAAGCTTGCGATCCGCTCTCGCCTTTATCCAATCTTTGGAGAAATGTAATGGTGCGGCGCGGATTTTAGCAGACGGCACCAAATCCACAAGGGTTGGTCTTCAGAGGTGTTTTCTGCTCTCCTGGCCGACGGGAGGCCTTGATTGATGAGGAGAGACACAAAATGAACTGTGACTTTACTTGACGCTATCGCTTTTAATTGGTCGACCAACATCCGACTCGTTATCTTATTTCGCAAGTGAGAAACGATGCTACATTGAGCCTTATTTCTTCCTTCTCGCTTCGCCGGGCCGGCTTACGCACAACTTTTACGCTGGGAACCCGACCGAGCTCCTGACTCGCAATGGCTTGATCGATGGTGTCCGCGTACGGGAGTATAGCGGGTTGTACCGACGCTAAATTTAGCCTCCCTGTGTCGACGCTTGAGTCGAATGATACCGTAGCTTGGCTTTTGGCCACAAATAACTCGCTCGTGAAGTCCCTCGACGAATCCGGCCGAGGAGGCTTCCCGGGCCGACACTCAGCCGCTCAGAGGCCGCCGAGCCTGTAAGAAGCTGCCCAGATCCGCGAATCGGCTGTGTCTGATGGGGAAATTCATAGTTCCGGGTCGATACTCGTGAGATGACCGTGAGGAGATTGCAACTCATGAAGAGGACTCGTAATTTCTCCTTTACTCTCATTATTCCTCCTATGATATCTTAGTCCGACTCGATCTATCTTTTCGTGCATACTGAAAGAGATGCGGCCCGCGATGGGGACAAACTCGCGAATGGAGTTCCTCTTAAACGAAAGAGACTTGTCCACGATCTCACTCGCCTCTCTACCATTAACTTGATTCGACAAGCTTAAGACTCGGATAGGGTAATGTTCGCAACCCATAACCTTCTGCTTATCCGCCTTTTATGATTCTCATTTCTTCCTCGTGTGAGAATTTGATGGGGATGCCAATTTTGATTTTCCCTTCCTCGACTTTTGCTGCCCAAATGGAGCAAGTAATTTGAGCCGGATCGGAGAGCCCGAGAATACAAAGATAGGACCGTGATTGGGAAATCCCGGTTCGCCTAATATTGGTATTCTACCCGCATATCACTTGCAAAGACATGAAATTTGTTTCCCCGCAGTCCATCTATACTTCACACTCTTATGCCATTTTTCGATGGAGGAGTTCGAGGATTTGATGCGCTGATTCCTCGAGACGCCCTCCTCCGGCGACACCGAGCTTGAGTTAGGAATTCGGATATCGAGGCGCATTCCTTTGAAGGTAAAGCCCCTTCCCGATAATCATAGGACTATTCAATTTTAAATAGTTCGCCTTATGATCGAAATGTCTCCCATTTGATAACAGACTCGCCATGGTGACATTGAGGCCGCTATTCCTCCAGAGTCGCCTTCCCAACCGCTGATATGTCTGACGTGCGTTGAGATACCGATTGAGATCTTGATGCGCCACCCACCGCCGCCAAGCCACGGCTTCATTAGGGCAAGGAGTCGCCTCTACGTGTACCTAACCTTCCGCCTAATACTCATATTGAGTTTGTTTCGGGTTTTAACCCTTTTTCTTCCTTTTGTGGTCTCACCAACTCTTCCCGACTTAGTGAGAGTTTGATGTTCCGACGACGATCCATCTCTTTATTATCCCGGAAATTGCTCGTTTTTCCTATTTGGCCGCTACACTCTGGCACCGCTTTCTTCGCCGCTTCTGGCCATTCCTTGATCCTAGGGTAACCACGATACGAGATGCTGTTATCCGTAATTGGCCTGCACTCATTGCCGATGATCTCGATCATTTGAGGTTAAGCTCAAAGTCTACAAGACTTTGAGGCACCGGCTCCTCATAAATAGAGTCGAGACGAGGCTCGCTCAAAGCTTGGCGGATACTGCTGGCCACCGGACTCGGTTCAAAAGAAGACCGGGTGCCTTTGAGACTATCACACCGGGCTTCGTCCGTGGAGCATTTTCAATCTTGTGTCACTGGGAAGCGAGGATAGTAGAGCTCTAACAGAACTTCAAGCGTGAGGGAGAGCTTGATCATCTTGAAGTTTACAAAGGCCAACAAGGAGGAGACTCTTGCACCATGTCCGAGAAGCTTGAGTTTTCAAAGCTAAGCCGGTCGGTCGAGGAGGAAACCGCAAAGACCCTTAATGGCCGAGGAGACTTTCAAAGGTCGAAGCCGAGGAACTTCAGCAAGCTTTCTCAATAAAGTATTCGATGAAACAAAGAAATTTGCTATCACAAATTTGATGTTTAGAGAACTTTAACTTCGCCTTTATCAATAAAACGGTTTCTATCCTCTTTTGTGCTTTATTACTTATTCTTTTATTTCGTCGTAAATAATTAACCGTAATAGTTATAGGATTTTTGGCAAACCCTCACCGCCAACTAATTTGATTAGCCTTTACCAACTACCGCTTGAATCGCTACGCGGCGGATTATCTCGACCCGCCCGCACGGACGCCAGGCCGAAGAATGAAACTCTTCTAGACTTGTTGCTATGATATTGAATACATAGGCTTGGTACTCTTTTTACCGCACCAAGAACGCTGCAGATATAATGTGACTCATCCCTTCTTAGGCTTCTCGATCTAAATACCCCGTAATCAACTCGTGTCTTCTTCACGAGAAAGACTCAAACCGCAACGCTGTGAGCGCTGACTTTAGGATTATGGCCAACCCCTCTTCAACGGGTTTGATGAGCCTTTACCAACTACCGCTTGAGTTGGGCTAGTGTAGATTATCTAAACGCTCTACACACAACGTTGTGCTAAAAAGAATGTTCTTTAGACTTAATGCTACGATGTTGAATACGAGACTTCGCCTTTCACCGAAGACTAACCCCAGAACGGTGAGGCGCTGGCTTTATCCCTTCTTAGGCTTCGATAAAATACCCCAAGATGAACCTCGTGTCTTCTTTGACCTGAGGATGATGAACCGCTTAAGATTGATTGAGGTGGGAAAGGAAGAATGTATTCTATTTCCTAATGTAGAGGAAGGAGGATCTTGTCTCCTATCTCCGGTGAGGGACTAACAAGAGAGGAAGGTTTTGTATCCTATCTCTGCCATGGAGAGGAAGGAGGATCTTGTCTCCTATCTCCCAGTGAAATGTGGGATGAACAAGAGAGGAAGGTTTGTATCCTATCTCTGCCGATGGAGAGGAAGGAGGATCTTGTCTCCTATCTCCGATGAAATGTGGAAAGGAAGAATGTATTCTATTTCCTAAAGTGGAGAGGAAGGAGGATTTTGTCTCCTATCTCACTAATTTGAAATAAGAGAGGAAGGTTTTGTATCCTATCTCTTATTTGATGGAGAGGAAGGAGGATCTTGTCTCCCATCTCCTGATATTGGAAAGGAAGGATTTTTGTCTTGTTTCCAGCTGGGAGAGACTAAAATGGGATCTCCATTTTGAGACTCTTGAAAGATGAGACTAAGAGTGGATCTCCACCAGAATCTAAGACAAGAGAGGAAGAATGTATTCTATCTCTTTCTTCCGAGAGGAAGAATGTATTCTATCTCCGTGTAAAATGTGGAAAGGAAGAATGTATTCTATTTCCCATGAGAAACTAAGAATGGGATCTCCACCCGAGAATCTGGAAGGGTAACGATAGCTTTCACTCTGAGGATTGCAACTGCATTTGAAGTGGACCTCTGCTCGCGGGAGGAATCGAGGGGATTTTGTCATGGTGGACCGTAAAGATTTTAGTGGGCCCACCACAATGAATTTGATTGGTGAGAATTTTGGAGGAAAACACAATAACTTAGGGTTATCCCTCAAAATGAGTGAGATATTCTCGAGAAACTTCCCATCAAAACTGCATCCCAATGTATTAAGGATAATATTTTTTCAAACTTCCCGCTTGTCAAGATTAATTGCCATTCCGCGGTGATAAGCATGATATGCACCGCTTGAATAGATCGTCTATTATAAACGGTCCTTCCCATTTGGGTTCAATTTACCTTTCTTTGGAGTTGAGAATTATCTACCACGAAATGAGGACGCAGATCTCCTCCCAGGTTCTCTGTCAACTTTCTTGTTGAAAGCCCTCTACATTCTAGCTTGATAGAACTCAATGCATTGTTGAGCCTGTTTTCTCATCTAACATCTCAAGTTCTTCGAGACGCTTTTGATGTTGTTCTTCTCTGGCCATCTCGCTGGGCTTAACGCTGCGACGAATCTCGATTTCCAACGAGAATTGCTTCACACCCGTGAAACCAGAGTACCGGTAGCTCGCTGGCGCATCGCACTGCGATATACCCGTGAGTAAGTCCGAAGTTTATCATCCCAGCCTCGCTTTGTTATTCTTCACGCAGCCGACAAAATCTTGATGATCGCCTTGTTGAACGCCTAATCCATTTGCCGCCGGATTATAGCCGTCGGCGAGAACATCTTGTATCTTGAATTTTTCAGAAACCCCGATGAAGGAATTGCCGATAAATGGGACCGCTTGTCATGCACGATCCGTTTGGGACACCATGTCGATAGATGACATGGTGTTTGATGAATCCGACGACTGCATCAGCTTGACCTCCTTTAGTGGGATTGCTTCACCACTTGGAGAAGTAGTCTGCGATCGCTAGAATAAAGTGATCTCCTTTAACCACTGAGGAAAATGGGACCTACAACGCCCATTCCCATGTCTCAATGGCCGATGGCCGGATGCAAATCGCCCGAGGCCGATGATAGCACGCGGAATTTGACACGGTGGCATTTCCGAAAGGCATCATCAAGGCCATTAATCATTGTTGGCCGGCAACCCATTCTCCTAATTCACCGAGAGTGGGACCAGCCGTGTGCACCACATTCACCTTCGTGTGCTTCCCCGGGACCTCTCTCCGCCTTTGTTTGAGAGGCATCGAGCAAAGACCATCGCACTCGACGATATAACATCCGGTCTCCGTGGTCGTAGAAGAATCTTGAGCTCTTCTCCGATTGACTCTCTTCTCCCTTACTGCCTTCCGCGCGCAAGACGAAGTCATGATAGAAAGCCACCCTGGCTCCACCGCTTGGGTTGTATGTACCTCTTTGGACACTATCCCTTTGTCTTCCCGCATCTCATTACATATTGGTACGTAAGAGTTGATGAGTCCCGACCGTAACTAATTGCTCTGGCTCTAAGGTTGTGCTAACAAGACACGCCAAAGGCATCCGCTGAGCTGCTGGAGGCGTGGAATATATTCGATGGAAAACTCTTCGAATGAGTCCGCCATTTCAACGGCTATCCGATGATAGGGGATTAGATCCGGATTCCCGACTCAGTAGTCACCACTTAACCGCTTAACTATGAGTTGTGAATCGCCGATGCCTCGAGAGATATCGACCTCCAGCTCTTTTGTTAAACCAAGTCCAATAAGTAGCGCATTGTATTCGCCAATGCTATTGACCGGGTTCTGAGTGAATAAGCACGGGCATGACATGACGGGAAATCAAGACAACTCCGACTCCAGCCGAGATTTAGAACATCCGGGTACGCTACATTAGTAGCTCGAGAGGTCACAAAATACAATCGCCATTTGTTGGTGGCGTAGTGTTGACTTCTTGAACTTCGCCCGAAGATCATCATATAGCTCAACCGATCCGCTGTCTGTCGGGCGTTCAAGAGATCACAAATCGCTTGTCCTTTGACCGACTTCGTTGTTTGAAATACAAGTCATATCGGGACAAGAGCAAGGCTCCACGCCAACTCATCGAGGCCGGTCAATATAAACATCCTGGACGGATTTACGCTAGAGATAACATAAATCGCCCGTCCGACTAAATAGTGTCGAGATTTTCTCAATCGCTAACACTAATGCAAGGCACCGCCGCACCATTGGATACCCAGACCTTAACCACTAATGTTTGGCCTGTAATATTAATCGCCGCTCGCGGACCGGCTGCCGTCCCGCGCGAGTAAGGCTTTAACGAGTGATCCGCTGCTTGACGTAGATCGGAACGGTTTTCCATCAGCGGTATGACAAGAACAGGTTTAGCGAGATAATGATTTGATCTCTTCAAACGCTGACAGGCCGCTCCAAATAAACGACACTTCTTGTTTAACTTAGAAAATGGTTGGCACTTCCCGTGATAGGTTCGATATGAACCTCTGTACTAATCGCCTCTTGTAACCCCTCGAAGTTCTCTCAGATCTGAGGTTGCAACTTGAATTGCCTTCACTTTGTCGTGATCGACGGGATTCCTTTGTTGGTGACGACAGTCAGGAACTTGCCACTAGACATCCCAAGGAAGGATTTGGCAGGTTCATCTTTAGTTGATGAGTCCGCATGAGCTCAAATACGCTTCTAAGATCTTTAATGTGATCTCCTCACACGCTTTTACGACTAAATCGCCGACGTAGCATTCGACCGCTTCCAAGATGATCCCGAAAATTTCCGCCATTGCTCACCGTACGCGTACCGATTTTTGAGGCCGAACGGCATGACCGCGTAGCAATATATACCGATATGCTCAATGCCGCGGTGCTTGGCATCATCGGGTGCATCTTGATTTGATTGTAACCCGAGAAACCATCCATGAATGACATTCTTTCAAATCCACACGCGGTTGTCGACTATGACATCGCTGATTGGAAGAGGAAAGTCATCTTTCGCAAGCAGCCGCTCGTGTCTCTCAGAGTCGGCACGCATCCTAATCGAACCATTCTTCTTCATGACCGACTATATTCGCCACCCAATCCGGATGTTGAATTTCCTCGATGAACTCCATTCTATGAGTTTCTTTTTATCAACATTGCTTGTAATATTTGTGGATCTAAACCGCCTTTGGCATTGCTTGACGTGTTTGACATCCACTTTGATGTTGAGGTGATGGGTCGCCACATTAGGGTCGAAGTCCCCGCATGTCCTCATAACTCCAAGCAAACACGCCGATGTATTCCCCGATTAGGGCAATCAGCCTTCCTTCTTCTCTCGAGGGAAGACTATTACCGACGCTTATGAGCTTAGGATGTTCCTCGTCACCCATGTTAACTTGGACTACCTCGCCCCAGCGGGGGTTCTTTGTTCAATCTATCCCAAACCGCCTCTCGAGTTGATGGATCCATGGGTCTTCCCATGTTGGCATATCTTCATCATTCTCCATAGTAGCGGATCGATCGTAGCCATATTTGACATCAAAGCTTCTCCGGTCTGGTGTCGGGATCCCAAGCCGGCGAATCGCACGAATGTCCGCCTCCTCATCGGGTGGATTATTATCAATCACCTATGAGCATTCATCTTCCGAGGAGGATTCGATCCCAACCCTCTCGTTGGTCATATCGCCTTTGAGACTCGGGATCTTGTTGCTAAGCCTATCAAAGAGCGACGCCTTCTGAAATGGCTTTGCGCTACATTCGACAACACCACCGATAGTTTGAGAACACGACAATGCGGTTCAATTCGGGAACTTCTTCGAGATTTACTCGCATTCAAAGACATAGTACAACTCATCCGCATGAATGTCTGAGCAACCCTTCGTGGTCGGGTATGACTTCTCGTGTATAACGCCATCGCCGCCGATGAAAACGCCTCCTTCGAGGATGAGTCACATTATCGAGGTTCCAAGAGTCACTAATCTCAACGCTCAGCTTTGCGAGCCGGTTTCGACGCTCGAACTTCATCCCAACTGGAGAGCAACGTGAATCTTCTTATCACGCTGAGGTGGGTGCACCGCATTCAGAGTGACCCGACTTCCTTTAACGGGCCCAATCGCTCTTTGATCGAATTTTACCTCGATCATCATGCAATGAGCCGAGGTGCTCCAGCCGCTTTGCTCGGGATACGCCAATGATTGACCGCTGAGCACGAGCCGATGGACATTTGATGAAATCGCCGAGGTGTGATCTTCTTTGAATCAAGTCACCCCGTATGCCCGAGCCTTAGCCGAATCGGCTTTGAGGTGGCCGATTCTTACTAACCTTCGTCCAATCGTTGTTCCTGACGGACCCAAACTTGGCGATTTTCGGCGTTTTGTCCACTTCTCCTTCTTCTACATCCGCCTCCCAACTAGAGCCCGTGTGTGCGTAGTAATGCACGGCGCCTCGATAATTCTTCCGTTGATCGGTTCCGCTTGACGCGAACCAATCATTTGTTGGCGGCTTGGAGGAGTTGCCGCTGCACCTATTGATGAGGTTCTGACCTCTCCCGACTTCAGATCCACTTTGTAGCGACACCGCCGACCGATTCCGTGGCCTTGGCTAACTCACTGCGCCGTAGTCGCACGCCATCGCCGGCGATCTCTCACAGATCCTGATGCCAGGATGCCATTTGGTGCAACTTCGCAACGGCGGAGTTAAGATCCTCTTAAAGTTCCTGAGCCGAGGACAAATGGATCTTTCTTTGCGAGATCCTTCCGATTTGTGGGGAGGACGATCCGACAAGGATGATAGTATGATACTCACAAATGAACCCTGGATCAACTTGATTCGCTGGACTCACTGAGCTGCACTATTACACCCTACGCAGAAGTTTTGGCGGGTCCCGCTAGCCTGCTAGCTGGGCTGGGGTCATGGGTAGCGCCCCTTATGGTCCGGCACTCGAAATTTTTTTCCTATCCGGCCCTTGAGGCCTTTGACTTCTTTCTTCTGGCCGGATCCGATTCGCTGGCTAACACGACGATCTCGACTTGAGACCGCTATTCTCATCACGCCAGCCCCACTCGGTCGCTATTGTTCATGCGGAAAGTTGTTATTCATTGCTCGCTTGAACTCGTGTAAGCTTCGCTGCCTACAACAAAATTCAAACAAAAGAAAATGCCTTTTTTATTTCAGCTTACAATGAAAACGAAAATTACAACTTCTTCCTTTTAGAACAAACACGAGGATCTCTATTTTACCGATCCTCGCCAGGGTTCTTTGCTTGTCGGACTTTTATTCGTCCGCGGACCACCAAGCACTCGGATCCGTGGAAACCCGGTTCTCGAACTACAGACGGAAGGGCTCTGCCATCGGGAAACGACGACCGAGGGGATCACTCCACGAAGGAGAGGATCGCCTTCGGGATCGCGAGACTCAATGGCGAGAGGATCGCCGGAGCCGTGAGATCTACTAGAGAAATCACAATACCGACCAGAGTCAATTCGAAGCCCACTCGCTGGGTTTGTAGATTCGACGGCTCGCCAGTTCTGGACTGCATCGACGGGCCAGGATCTCGCGAGGGCTCTCAAGAATATCGAAAAATCCAATCTCCAAAAATCCAAACCGAACTCCAGCATCCCCCACTATTTATAGGAAAACAAGAGGAGAGGGGGTTTGTTGGTCACGACACTATTTGCGTCCGGGCTGGTCGGGCACCAATGAGGTCCTACGGACACCATTTGTGTCCCACACACCCATGTGTCCGGTTACGTAACGCTTGGCTCTCTATTGTTTGGTTTTTCGACTTTTCCGCGACGCTCGCTCGATCTTGTCGCCGCCGCTCTAAGTCCGTGCTGGTTCACTTGATTATTTCATCCCGCCAACGCTATGGACGACGGCCGGTGTTCAACCGATCTTGTTGACGCTCAACCGACGATCTCGCTGCTTTGCTTGTTGGATTCATTCCATAACACGTAGCTCGCTGATTCGCACGTTTGTTGACCCACTTCATGTGTTCGCCAGCTCGCTTTTACGCCGCTATGCGCCGCTTGTCAATGGATCGTGCCGGGTTGTCAACCCACCGCTACGAAGTCTTGCTCGTATTGACAGCAATTTTTATGCCTACAAGATGAAAAGTTACTTTCCATGAGTTGTAAACATTTAATAAACCAATGGTCTCCAACATTTCCTTGGTGAAATTTCAACCATGCATTTTCTGCATGGACTTTCAACCCCTAGGACGGTAAGATATTGAATTACCAGTTGTTAGCATTGCAGCAATGGTTATGATCTCAGCTGAACACTGATATTTGTCTGAAGCAATAATCATCTTTGAGAGCTTGGGATCAAGTGGAATTCTACCATTTGCCTTCCAATCTTGGTCAATGGGTACCAGATCGCCGCGCTACCGAGAGACAATTTACATTGCCAAGATGCGATTTCGCCGTGACTTGGCAATTTTGAGTCGACCCCTGATTAATTTTTACTTTTGGCGCCTTTGCGTAACAATGGCACGCGGCCGAAGCGACACGCCGCGACGCTTTTGGCTGTTCTTTCTTCGCCAAACGAAGTTCTTTGACGAGGACCCATTCTTCCTTGATAGGAGCCGACGGGTTGAGATTGAGGCGCCAGAGTTTGTTGACGCTTTGATCACGGAGTTCATGTGATAGTGAACTCCATCCGCTGACTCCATAGCCTTAGCAAACCGACGCCAACTTCGACGCTATCTCGACAAGCCCTTCGCCGAGCGTGGAGACTAAGATGACTCCTTCAATAGAGCCACCATGAACAGAGCTCCCCGCTACAATTTGCTTGTTGGGTGGGAAACCTCCGCCGGTGTGAGATTCGCTATAACAACGATTAACGGACCTCCTCTTTGGAGATAAGATCTTTCGATGCCATGGAAGAGGAGGATTTCGATGAGAGAGGAGAGATACTCTTCAACTTGGCTTGATCGAAGACGAGTCCAACCCATCGACCATGAGGTCGGCTTGATCGCCGCTAGGTTGCTAACGAT
>WHSE01000332.1:0-26040 GCA_012295165.1 Asparagus setaceus
AGCTACCCGGAAGAGAGATGGAACTAGAGTGGGATCTCCACTCAGAACCGAAAAGACTCAGGCGACCTTGGTCGGACAACTGATACGAAAATCCGGCGCATACCTTCAGTGGCTACCTAAGATGAGAGATGGAACTAAAGTGGGATCTCCACTCCGAGAACCGAAGACTCGAGCGACCTTGTCGGACAACACAGTACGAAAATCCGTATACCTTGATGGCTACAGGAAGATGGAACTAAGAGTGGGATCTCCACTCAGAGAACCGAAGAACTCGAGGCGACCTTGATTGGACAACCGATGCGAATCGGCCTTACCGGTCGGCTACCGGAAGATGGAACTAAGAGTGGGATCTCACTCAGAAACGAAGAAACTTCGAGGCGACCTTGATCCGGACAACACGATGCGAAAATCGTACGCAGCCCGGTCGGCTCTACCTAGAGAGAGATGGAACTAAGAGTGGGATCTCCTCCGAGAAGCGAAGAAACTTCGGGTGACCTTGGCGGACAACTGGTTTGAAAATCTGGCTTATACCTTGATCGGTAGCTACCTAGGAAGATGGAACTAAGAGTGGGATCTCCACTCAGAACCGAAGAAACTTCGGGTGACCTTGAGCGGACAACACAGTAGAAAATCGTGGCGTACACCCGGTCGGCTACCTATAGAGGATGGATAGAACCCTTCCGTTTGTCACGAAAAGGATCTTCTTGCGGAGAGGAAGAATTTTATGTTCTATCTCCGTGAAAGGATTTTGAATGGGCTCTTGTTCATAGAAGAATCAAGAGGGATTGTGGCAATGTACCGAAAAATTTGTAGACCCTACAGTCAAGGAATTTGATCGGTGGGGAAATATGATGGAGGACAAACATAGGGTTATCCTCAAGGAAAGTGGGTGACACATCCCGAGAACTCCCGTTGAAGCGGGTTATCACGAAGATACTAAGGTAGTATTTCTTGAGAACTTCCATTATCGGCATTAATTGCGGTCGCCATTTTGGGTTATTAGTGATATACCATTGGAGTAAACCGTTTCTATTACAAGCGGACCTTCCCATTTAGGTTGAATTTACCTTTCTTTTTGGAAGTGAGGATTATCGATTCGTCGGCGGAGGACCAAATCTCCCTCCTAAAGGTTCTTGTCGAACTTTCTTGTTGAAAGCTCGACATCTAGCTTGTAGAACTCAATGCATTGTTGAGCTTCGGTGCTTCTCATCTAACATCTCAAGCTCTTGAGGCGCTTTTGATGTTGTTCTTCGTCGTCATCTCGTTGAAAGAGGCGTCGCGAGTGGCGGAATCTGGATTTCCAACGGAGAAGCCTTGGCGAAGTCACGGGGTAGCTCCGGTTGGCGCGCGTGTGCGTTGTGCGATATGCCCAGAGTGCTTCTCCGAGTTTATCGTCCCAGTCTCGCTTGTTATTCTTTACAAGCTTCGACAGAATTTTGATGATTGTTTTGTTGAACGCCTCAGCTAATCCATTTGCAGCTGGATTATAGGCTGTCGACGAGACGTCTTGTATCTTGAATTTCTCGCAAAACCTGATGAAGGAATTGCTGATGAATTGGGGACCGTTGTCATGCACGATCCGTCTTGGAACACCGTGTCGGTAGATGACATGGTGTTTGATAAATTTGATGCGGTACTTCGCCTTTACTTCTTTCAGCGGGATTGCTTGACACTTAGAAATGTCGGTGATCGCTAGAATGAACCGATCGCCTTTGGTAGCGGAGGAAAAATGGGACCTACAACGTCCATTCCCCATGTCTCGAATGGCGGGATGTGGCGAAGGATGCAGCGCTTTCGGAGAGGCGATGCATATAATTCGTGAATGACCGCGTGGCATTCCGGCGTGCTCATTGCGTCATTAATCATCGTGGGCCAAAAGTAGCCCATTCTCGATTCGATCGTAGAGCTTGGGACCGGTGGTGTGCTCCACATTCACCTTCCGTGTGCTTCGAAGGACCTCTTACCTCCTTGTTTGAAGGCATCGGAGTAAAGACCATCGTACCCGGCGATATAACATCACGGGTTTACGTGTGCAGTAAAGAATCTTGGAGCTCTTAGTATTGACTCTCTCTCTCTCCTCCGTCTTCGGCGGAATACCATGTAAGAATGTCGATGATAGGAAAGCGAATCTCGGGGCTCCAACTTGGTTTGGGTTGCATGTACCTCTTTGGTAACTACCCCTTATCTTCTTGTACCTCATTATATATTAGTGCGAAGAGTTGATGAGTCTGACCGTAACTAGTTGCTCGGTCTCGGAAGGTTGTGCTAGCGACCGCTAACGCCCGTAATGCATCCGCGTAAGCGTTTGAGCGCGGATATATTCGATGAAGAATTCTTCAAATGAGTACGCCATTTCAGCGGCTATCGATGATAGGGGACCAGATCGGGGTTTTACGACCGTAGTCTCCACGGATCGTTTAACTATCAATTGCGAATCGCCGTGCGCTTGAGATACTCTACCCCAGCTCTTTGGCGGCTAAGTCCCGATAAGTAGCGTTATATTGGCTACATTATTGGAACAAGGATTCGGTGGCGAATAAGCGGGGCATGACATGATTCCCGGGAAACTAAGACAACCCGACTCGGCGGAAATCTTAGAACATCCGGGGCACTTGCCACGTTGGTAGCTCGAGAAGCCCGTCAAAATAAGCGCCATATTTGTTGGTGCGATGTAGTGTTGACTTCTTGGACTTCATCAGGAAGATCATCATATAGCTCAAGCTGCGTCGTTGTCGGGTTGGCGACCAAGATCGCAATCGCTTGTCCTTTGACCGACTTTTCTTGTTTGAAGTGCAAGTCATATTGGGACAAGAGCAAGGCCCATTTAATAGCGCCAACTCATTGAGGCCGGTGGGTCATAAATATTCGGACCGGATTCCGTTAGAGATAACATAAATCGTCGTAGACTAAATAGTGCGCATTTTGAATCGCGAACACTAATGCAAGGCCTTGCTTCTCGACCATTGGGTATCGAGACTCGGCAGCGACTAATGTTATTTCGGGTAAATACTGCTGCATTGTGCCGTCATCGTCTGCTGAGTAAAGGCTTAACAGTGATCCGTTGCCGGCGTAGATCGAAGCGGTTTCCGACGCGGTGCAACAGACGGGAGGTTTAGCGAGATATGATTTGATCTCTTCAAGCGCTTTACGGACGTCATCCCAAATAAGCGACGCCCTTCTTGTTCAACTTAGAAAATGGTTGGCACTTCCCGATAGGTTCGATATGAACCGTCGGATGTGCATGTCGCCCTTGTAATCCCCGAGTTCTCAGATTTCGGGAGGTTGCAATTCTTGAATCGCCTTCACTTTGTCAGGATCGACATGGATTCCTTTGTTGGTGACGACGAAGCCAAGGAACTTGCCACTGGACATCCCAAGGAAGGATTTGGCAGGATTCATCTTTAGCTGATGGGTTCGCATGAGCTCGAATACCGTTCTAAGATCTTTGATGTGATCTCCTTTGTCACGGCTTTTCACAACCAAGTCGTCAACGTAGCATTCGACGTTTTCCGGAGATGATCCTGGAAAATTTTAGTCATCGCTTCGTTGCTATGTGGCGCGGCATTTTGAGGCGAGCGGCATGACCGTGTAGCAATATATACCGATGAAGTTACGAGCGGTGTGTTTGGCGTCATCGGGGTGCATCTTGATCTGATTGTAACCCGAGAAACCATCCATGAATGACATTCTTTCAAATCCACGTATTGTCGACTATGACATCAGTGATTGGAAGAGGGAAGTCATCTTTTGGGCAGCGGCGTTGATCTCATGTCGACCACGGATCCTAATCGAACCATTCTTCTTCATGGCCGGGACTATATTAGCCACCCAATCCGGATGTTGAATTTCCTCGATGAATCGATTCTATGAGTTTCTTCACCGTCAACGATTGCTAGCAATATTTGTGGGCGAAACCGTCTTCTTTGTTGCAGCGGGTTTGACATCCATCTTGATGTTGGTGATGTGTGCCACATTAGGGTCGAGTCTGGCATGTCCTCGTAACTCGGTGAATACATCGATATACTCGATCAAGGCAATTAACTCTTCCTTCTCTTAGAGGAAGAGTATTGCTGATGTTTATGAGCTTAGGATGCTCTTCATCACTCATATTAACCTGGACTACCTCGTCCTTAGTGGGGGGTTCTCTTTGTTCGAATCTATCCCCAAACTGCTCTCTGAGTTGATGGATCCATGGGTCATCCCATGTTGGCATATCTTCATCATCCTCAATAGTAGCAGGATCGACCGTAGCCATATTTGACATCAAAGCCTTGAAAGCTTCTCAGGTGGTGTCGAGAATCCCAGCAGAAGAATCGGGCGAATAGTCTCCCTCATTGGGTGGATTATTATCAATCGACCATGAGCATTCATCTTCGAGGAGGATTGTATCCCAATCCCCTTCTAAATCGTAGTAGTTATCCGGCTTCCCTCTTGGGACATATGCGCTTTGGGAGGGACTCGAGGACCTCGCCCAAAACATAGACCTTCCCCTTGTGTCAAGTCATACCCCTTCTTCATGATACCCAATGTTTGGGACTATATCTGAAGGTGTGGAGGATAGGCCCATTATCATCTTCATCTTCTTCAAAGAAATGATTGTTGGGCGCATCTCCTTTCAGTAAACCAAGTCTTTTCATTACTTGATCGTGGGATGGCAGTGTTGTCCCAAAGGTCTGGCTGCTTTTGTGTAAAGCAAAATGGCCGAGTTGGTAGGTGCAACTCTGGATTGTTGTATAAACACTGTCATCACATCATTCAAAGACAAAGGTACTCTAAATCGTCATTTATTGATTCATCGGCAATTTGCCAATTACAATGTTCATCGGCGATTCTTCATCGTCAAGATTGATTACAAAGGGTACAATGTCATTTAAAACAAAACCACCACTATAACCAAGCCGGCCGGTATCGGCTTCTTCACGCTGTCCGTGCCTTGGGCGATGATTCGATTCGGACTCATTACGTAGGGAGAGAAAGGTAAAATAATTCTCCATCCCCTTAAGCGGTTGTTTGTCGCGACCGTCTTGACCTCATTATTCATGTCTACGTGCTTGGACACGATGAAGAGTAGATGGGACTATAGCGTTCTTGTGGATCCAAAGGTCGACCCAACAATAAGTTATAGGAAGTCTCGCGTCAATCACATAGCGGTGACTTAGGACTTTAAGTCCCCATTTGGCACTTTATCCGGATTTTACCAAGTAGAGACCGGTGTTAAATCCGTAGATCATCGTGCTGTTGGCCTAACTGGCGAGGGGATTAAGGTGATACATGGTAGCGAGGGCATGATGCTCTGTGGAACCGGATCGACTTGGATCCGGTTAACCCGGTAGAGCCAATATACCGGTGAAGTATAGCGGCCTATCATGCTTGGAATTCCTTGCTACATATCCTCCTTTGTAAAAGTGATCGCGAAGTGTTTAGCCGCCAAGGTTGCATTGTTGGGCCGACTCTTACGGACTCGGCCTAATCACGGTGAGAAGACTTCGAATCGTGAGGGCTTCTTGAAGAGCTTCTCTTGTCTCTTTTGACAACCGCGGCAACTTCGTAAAGTGATCCTTGCGGGAATATTAATAAGCCCAGGCCATAGCGTCCGGCGATATGGCGTTGGAGCTTCGGTTTGTCTCTTTGAATCGGGTGATTGAGCGAGGCGCCGGGTGAACTTCTTGTGGGCGCCGCCGTGGCTTCTTTGGCGACCACCTGGCAATGCTTTTGGTAGCGAGTGAGGGAATTGTCGGTACCCCGGCTCGGCGGCGTCTTGGCATTTGGGTTGGGGACTTAGGGTACTTGTATTTGTACTGCGTGTCGGCTCTGGTGGCGTGGGCTTGAGTTCTCCTTGGACAAGCTGGAATGCTACCACTGTTCGTCATCTCCCTCGAGTGCGGAAATAGCATGGCATGCCTTTCCCTTCGCTTTGATTTTTTCTTCGATGAAGAAGAGGCTACCCATTGCTCATCCTCAAGCGAGTGCAGGTGGATCCACGGGACTTAGCCATTTGGGGTACGTATATGATACAAGTCCTTTAAAGTTGCTTATGTGGGTAAATCGTTCACCGTCTTCATTGCGACTTTGACCACTGGTTTAGGTTCAAACCATGTCAATGGTACTGACCCAAAGCTTATGGACACCGCATTTGCTCCGACCTTCTTTTCTTTGGACGGCTTCATAGTGATAACCCTACGTCAATTAAAGCACGGATTTTTGTCCTTAAAGTGAAGCGAGTTTAGTGGGGTGATGAATTATACTGTGATCTGTGCGATATTTTGGGTCGTTAGTCCTCAATGCTTCCTCTTGATTACGAATCGGAGGGAGCTTGATCTTGTTATTTTCAACAAGATATTTGAAGTGACCAGAATCTGTCGTCCCTAAAGGAATAGGACTTGAGAATCTCGGCTCTGAAGCCTTCTGTTTAGGCCACAGTTGCCGTTGATTATTACTGTTGCGGCCGGCTCATTTGCTGCTCTTCTTTGGCGGGGTTTGAGTTGGAGCGTTTGGTTGCTTAACCCGCCGTCTTGGCCTGCTCTTTCCCACGTGGGACAAAGTTGCGGCAGACTTCGGTTGTCGGTGGCCTCTTTCGCCTTTTCCTCTTGAGGAATCTTTCGGCTTGCTCTCCACGAACCTTCAAATCCTTCCACGTTATAGATGGTGCTGTCCCCATTGCCTCTATGCGTCTATCGACAAGTTGTTATGGCGAGTCTAGAGGATGAACTCCTCGTTATTGGATCGGCCGGTTCATTGCCTTGTTTGAATCGTTTGACAAAGATATCCACGGTTTCTCCGTCATACGCTTCGTCGAGCAATGTCTGCCGATCGATACTTCGATCGTCGTCGAAGAAATTGGTGAGGAAGCTAGACTCCATGTCGTCAGTATGAATGCTCCCGGCGAGCGGCGGTACCAATCGAAGCGGCCCACGAAGGGTGCCAGCGAATGACCGAACTATCGAGGGCTCGTTGCGGATATTACCCCAGTGCGACTTGAAATAAATCAAGTCTGCGTCGGGAACCCTTCCGATCAAGCGGTGTGAAGTTTATTAAATTAAACTTTCGATGCGGGATTGATTCCACTCCTAGGGTATGGGCAAGGGATGCGGTTTTCTTCACCTCTTGGCGGAAATCAATGAGTTAATTTTGCTCTCGAGGTCTTTGATCTTCTGGCTTTCATGAGTAACAACATCTACATTATGCCCGGCGTTGCGTGGTTCGGGAGGTTATCATCCTCTTGTGCCTCCTCTGATCGAATCGGCTGTCATCTTGGTCGGCGTTGATCTGTGACTCGATTCACCGATGTTTTGTCAAGGCTTGGATCATTGGTCATGCATTTCTCTCATCGATGCATGGCCAAATCCATCTCTAGCTTGAAGTTTTCCGTTGTTTAGGCAGCCGTCTAGCATCTTAGCCACTTGATGCACGCGATCATGGCGTTTCTTGGGGGCTCCTTAGCTAGATACGGTATGATCAGGCGATTGAACAAAATCGGCATCATCCTCGCGGGTATCCCTTCCGGGAGTTTGTCGTATCTAGACCGTCGGATAGTCGGACATAAGCGAGTTAACCGTTGCGATCTTGTGGGAATAGCCGTAACGATGGTTCTTTGTTGGTCATATTATTAGTGACCTCGGCAATTCATCCTCTCGGGATGTCATCCTTAGCGAGTCGCCTTGACCTAGGTCTCGGCGTGTTGGTGCTAAGCCTCACGGAAGACCGATACCCTTTTGGAGTTTCTTGGCAGGTTACACTCAGAGCACCGTTTTGAGGCTTAGAGCACAAACATGGCTGCGACGAGTGGGAGAGCTTTTGAGCCTTCTTCGTACTCGGTACCATAGTATAACTCATCGGCACGAGTGCACGGTAACCACGATGTGTTGGCACGATCTCTCCGGTATAGCGTCCTCATCGTCGGATAAGCGTCTCCTTCGAGGGCGGGTCAATTCATCGCTTCGAAAGTGACTTCGCCTAGACTTTTCGCCCGATGTGGTATGAAGCCTCGGCGGACTCTCGGACTTCGATTTTCAATCCGATAGGAGGGACTGCGAGTCTTCTTGTCCTTGTCCGAGATGGTGCGACCTCACGCATGAGGAGTGACGTGATTCTCTCGAGAGGACCAGACGATCTTTGATAGTCGGTTTGGTGGTTGGCCATGCGGATTCAATCTGAGCGCTTTGACTTTGAGGCCATCGGACTTGGACTTTGGCTGAATTTACCGCGTAGCTTCGGCAAGATGCCGGGGCGAGGCTGGAGTGTGGCGGTCTTAGTTTTGGGGCGTGCCAGTGGGGTTGGGGCACCGTTAGACTTGGGCCTCAAACACTGGTGGTTTGGCGGCTTCTTTACCACCTCTTTCTTCAATTCACGAGCTTGTTGTACCAAAGCTTCGTGCTTGTCTAAGTGCGGCGGCTTCGGATCGCTCACGAAGTGTGGGCGGTTCCGTTGACCGCGGACCCACTCGTTAGTTGGCGGCTTGGATGAACCGTCGATCACTTGGTGGAACCTCTGCGTAAGTGCGGATCTTAGATCCGGCCGTAGCGGACCCCATCCATGGATTACCGCGGCCTTGGCATATTTCGCGCGCCATGCTTTGTAAATTAGCCTTTGGCGGGCTCGCTTGGAGAGTCGGGCACATCGTTGGCGTTCATCTCGGCCGTTGTAGTTCGGACTTGAGGCAGCCGAGGAGGATTTCTTGCTACTGCGGCAGTGAGGTTGGACTTCGCCGTCTGGGGCTCTCCATCGAAGGCCCATCGGGTTCTCCTTCAGTGAGACCTTCTTGGGCGGCGAGGCTGGATGGAAGAGGGTGAGGGCGGTACTCCTCGAACTTCTCACGGTGGTGAACTTCGACCTCTTCCTCCAGGGATAGGAATCATGAGCTGCGTACGAAGACCTCCGATCGAGGCGGTGGCTCTATGGTGGCTTTTGTGGGGAAAGTCGGTTTGATTGTCATTGATTTGGCTGTTACAAACTTGGTCGCTGAAACAAATTCAAAGAAAATATCGCCTTTTATAAGGCTTACAATGAAAATCAAAAAGATTACAACTTTTGGATGAACAAACGAGGATCTTTGTTATATCGAGATCCTGCGTGGGTTCTTTGCTGTCTTTGGGGACTTTTGTGTCGAGTGGACGCGGCGCAATCGATCAGTGGAGATCTAGATCACGAGATCTGCCGAATCACGGAGTGCTTATTTCACGAAGGAAATAAGGCGCCGGCGAGGATCAACTCACGAAGGAGGTGATCGCGGGCCAGATGAAATCTACTAGGAGAAATCGCTTCGCCACGAGACTAAGCGAAGCTTAGCCTAGAGGGTAAATCCATAAACTTGACCTAGACCGGCGTGGGCTTCATTTGGATCCTCTACCTCGTTGTGTAGATCACGGGCATAGCGAATTCCTCTTGATCTGAATCTCGTCTCTTCTCACGATCAGCGCTCGAGTTCAACCTTTATCACGAAGTTCCGGCCTCTTCAAGCGGCTCCTCAATTGCCCAAAGTCGGCTCCAAGCCTGACTGCCCGCTCAAGAATCCGCTGAAGCTCTCTCAAAGTCAGCTTTTCTCCAAAAGATCTCGAAATTCCCCCAAGCTCTCCGGCAGCCCTCCTATTTATACAAGTCGGGGGTTTGTCTTTGTCTGCGTCGGTGCCTCGGCCAAGTTGGCAGAGGTGCCTCGGCTAGCCGAGTGCCTCGGCTAAGTTAGGCGAGGTCTCGGCACGAGTTCAAAGCGAATCTGAGGTTCGAGGTTAGCTAAAAGGAACCAAGGCTGTAAGCCGAATCTGAGCTCGTGAATGAGCCGAGGTTTGCGGCGGGAACGAGGTTAGCCAAAATGGCGAGGCCATGAAGTGAACATGAGGCTTGCCAAATGGCGAGTTATGCCAAAAGGTTAGATCAAAAGCGAGGTTAAATCAAAAGCGGGTTAGCCAAAATAGGCTGAGGCCGCCAAGTGAACCACGAGCTCATGGTAAGCGAGGTTCGCCAAAGGCGAGTTAAGTCAAAAGCGAGTTCATAAATGAACCGGGTTCGCCGTCTGCGAGTTCGCCACAGGAACCGAGTTATCAAAATAGGCGAGGCCGCCAAGTGAACAGGCTTCGCCAATAGGCGAGTTAAGCCAAAAGCGGTTAAAAGCGAGGTTAAGCCAAAATCGAGGTTCGTCAAAAGGAACGAGGTTGCTAAAACACGGGGCCGCCAAGTGAACCACGAGGCTTGATGGCGAGTTCGCCAAAGCGAGTTAGTCAAAAGCGAGGTTCGCCAAAATCGAGTTAGTCAAAAGGAACCGAGGTTCGCCAAAAGGAACCGAGGTTCGCCAAGTCACGAGGTTAGCGGAAGGCGAAGTTCGCGAAATGGTGAGGCTTCGCCAAGTGAACACGAGGCTCGCCAAATGGCAAGGTCGCCCGAAGTCGCGGCGTCCGTATCATTCGATGGGTTGTCATTAGCCCGACTCCGTCACGAGTTGGTTTTGGGGATCTTGTAAGTATTTTTAGCCTACAACCCGGTGTTTTAAATGTCGGCCAACATCGGACATGTAGGCATGTCGATTTCAAGCCCTAGCGCCCGACTTGGAGGATTCTAAGTCGTATGGCGTTCAATGTCGAAAAATTAGGGGACATATCGGCCATATCGGTAGATTTTTCAACTTTGAAAAATGTGGATATATAACAATTAATATTTTAGGCTCTGTTTGCTAATCGGGTTTTGGGTTTCTGACTAAAAACTCAAGCGTTTCAAACTACCGTTCTCGGTTTTGCGGCTTCTGGGAGAGAAATATGACCTAGGGCAAACTGTTCTCGATTTTGCGGCTTCGTCTTCTCTCTTTCGATTCGATTAATGCCTTTCGGTCTTCTTCTCGAGCTCATCTTCTCGAGCTCTTCTTCTCGAGTTCGGAACACAACAGCCATTTGGTGATCTCGAGCTCGTCTTCTTCTCGGCTGGTTCTCGCCGTCTTCTTCTCGAGCTCGCCTCATCATCCCGAGCCCTTCGAGCTTCGCCCTCCGTCATCGAGCCCTTCGAGCTCGCATCATCATCGAGCCCTTCTCGAGCTCGCCTCATCATCGAGCCCTTCTCGAGCGCTTCCGAGTCAGTCTTGCCGTCTCTCTCTCAATGCTTTCGTCTCTCTTTTTTTTTTTGGCTAGCGTGTTGATTAAATCCCTGGTTGGGTGTATAAATGTTTCTTTCACGAATCCTTTGTTCAACTTGTGGTTTGATATTAGTATTCTTTGTCATTATATATTAAACTTGTGGTTCTTTGTTAGGCATGCTATATTAGATTTCTTGAATTTACGAGGCTACTCGGATAGTTGCTAACTTGCTAATGATTATCCTATCTCTACTTGAGGCGAAGAAGCATTTCAGACTCATTAGCCCGTTTTGAAACTACACTATTAATATTATAGTTATACATAACAAATTGATTTACAAATTTTTTATGATTGCTATTTCTTTGTTTTGTTGTTGGTGAGTCTTTGAGCAATCCATTATTTTTTTTGTCTTGTTGTTGAATCTTTGATTCTTTGGTAGTAATTTTTTTACCTGTCGAATAAAATTGAATTTAAGTTAGTATTGGAATTATAATTTTATAATTGAAATTCATAAATCCATATTTGTTGTCTAAATCTATATTTGTTGTCTTGTTAAATATTGTAGGATCATGTCATCGGAAGGACAAGGATCTACTAAACCGACAACACCAAAACCGGGCGGTAAAGATCCATGTTGGCTAGATGGGGAGAGAGTTGGTTCGACACAAACAAGGTTAAATGTAAATATTGCACTCAAATTCTCAATGGCGGGATTAGCGATTCAAACAACACCTAGCCAGGAAGAGGGGAATTAGCCCGTGTGTGAAAGTTCAGATGATGTTAAGGCCAAAGTTTCGAAATTATAGAGAATACAAAGAAGAGTAAGGATGAGAAGGAGATAAAGATGCATAACTTGTTGAGTGAGGTGCATATAGGGGAGGATGAGGAGGAGAATAACTCAATCTCATTGAGTAGTCAAAGCTTCGTCATCCTCCTACAAGGTAGTTGGACCATTGGACTCCTTTGCGCTCGTTCTCGAGAGATTGCCCAAATAGTAGCAAAGGAAACAACCAACGATGGACTCCAAGGTTAGAAAGAAGAAAGGGAGGATGTATGCGATACATCTCCAAATGGTTTTATGAAGCCGACATTCCATTTCATACCGTACGCTTCCCTCTTTCCATCAAATGCTACAAGCGTTGGCTTGTTTGGAAGATATTGCAAGCTCCATCGATGTATGAATTGAGTGAGACATATTTGCAAAAAGAATTGGAGGAGACAAAAGCGATTGTTGAGAACTTCAAAAGAACTTGTGTTGTCAATGGTTGCTCCTTAATGACCGATGCTTGGAGTGATCGAAAGTCTAGAAGCATCATGAACATAGTTGTACATTCTGCTGGGAGGGCTTGTTTTTTGTCTTCACATGATGCATCGGCCGATAAGCACGATGCTCAATATATCTGTGATTTTGTAGATAAGGCTATTGATCAGATAGGGGAGGCAAATGTGGTGCAGATAGTTACGGATGGAGCTTCAAACAATATGGCTGACTTCTAAGAAGTTGGTGGAGAAGAGGCCAAATATATTTTGGGCGACTTGTCTGCACCACGATGAACTTGATGTTATGCGATATAGCTAAGATAAAACCCATTAAATGCCATTTTAATGGGGAGGAGTGTATCAGTGTTCTTATATAATCACACCAAGCCTCTTCAATTATTTAGGGAGTTCACTAAGGGTGATCTTGTGAGACCGGGGGTTACGAGGTTTGCTACGGCATTCCTCTCTCTACAGTCATTAAGGGATCATAAGAAAGAGATGAGGCAAATGTTTATCTCTGACCAATGGACAGATTGTAGTCTTTCAAGAACATCGGTGGGCAAAAAGGTATATTTTAATTGTATTCATTTTATTCATTTGATCATTTATATTTCATTGATTGTTGGATTTTTTTTATATGTTTGTAGGTTGCGGAGATAATTGCTAGCAACAAGTTTTGGGATAACATAGACTTTGCTCTCAAAGTATTCACTCCTCTAGTGAAGGTTCTTGAGATGGTGATAAAGTCGGTTCTATGGGATTCATATATGGGGACATGTTGGTGGCTATGGAGGAGTTGAAAGTGGCCCTTGGGGGTGATGAGAAGAAGTACAATCCCATATTGAAAATGATTGAGCGAAATTACGAAGAATGTTAGTGGACATACATAAAGCGGGTTACTATTTGAATCCTTTTCTACTACAGAGCACTTCGGAGATTGAAAGTGATGGAAGCTTCATGAATGCCGTGGTGAAGTGTATGAAAACTATTTATCCCAATGACCATCGCGACTTTCACAAGATTGGAGATCAAATACCTAATTATCAAGAATGCACTAGGTCATTTGGGGATCAATTTAGGAGGCGAGGAGCTACTAAGGGTGATTGTCAGAGTAAATTTATGTTTTCATTCAAATTAATTCATTGACCTCTTTTCTAAATTTATAAGTTACTAAATTTTTCAATTAGTTGAATTGACTAGTAACTTGGTGGAGGCTTTATGGAAGCGATCCTCGAGTTGAGGAAGATGGCAATGAAGATTTTGGGCTTGACAACTAGCTCCTCGGCTTGTGAAAGAAATTGGAGTACATTTGAGATGGTAATATTATTTCTTAAAATTTTAATCGTCTTGTTACTCTTGTAGGCTTGTATTGTAGCATTTGATGACTAGTTTTTGTGCTAATTCATGATTCTATTTTGTAGATTCATCTGAGAATAGGCTATGCAAAAACTTCATGACTTAGTATTTGTCAAGTTCAATGCAAAGTTGAAGAACAAGCATGCCGTTATTGATAGAGATCGGGCATAGGCGCGGCGAAGGCAATCGTGGCGGTGGGTTGGCGCAGATCCATTGACAAAGCCGACATGCAAAGCAGCGTCCACGCCGCCATAGCGATGGAAGCGGAGTCAGCGACACATGAAGTGAGTCGGCAAGGCGTCTGAAACCAATGAACGGCGATGCAGGAGATTAACTCAGCGTTCTGAGGCGGAATCAACCGTACTTCCGTCCTCAATAAAGCGGCCAGCAAAGCTCTGAAAAGTTGATCGGGCCTGGGACTCAAACAGCGCGGCGACCGCAGACAAAACTAAGCCGGAAGACGGAAGAATCGGCTGAGAATGAATGAACCAGACTTGAAAGCAGCGAAGCCGCAAAGAGCAGGCCGTAAACCCTCGGCCAAAGTGGCCAAGGTGGCCGACCGCTTTGCGAAACACCGACCAACTTGGTAGAGGTGCCTCGGCCTACATGAAGCCCAAAACCCGAGGTGGCGGCACCCTCCATTGTATAAATAGGGGGTCTTGGGATTTTGAATTCGGGGAAAAAGAGGCGGATTAGAGGACTTGGGCTTGGGATTTTGGAGGATTTTACGAAGAGTTCTCCGCGAGATCCGCGAGCCGTCGGCCTGGTTCAGAGCGCCCAAGCCGCGAAGTCTAGTCGACGTCGATCTGGCGGAAGATGGCGAGATTGGGTCGAACTGGATACCCTCTAGGTTAAGCCGTCTTAACCTGGGGATATTATTGTGATTTCTCCTAGTAGATCTCACCCGGCGTCCTCTCCTTAGTGAGTGTGATCCCATGGGCGATCCTCTCGCCGTGAGTGTGATCCCTCGGTAACCGTTTCCTTAGGTGAAGCGAGCCTACATCTGTAGTTCGAGGCGGTCTCTACGGATTGGAATGCTTGGCGGTGGTCCACGGACACAAAAGTCCGTACGGGCAAAGAACCCATAGCGAGGATCGATATAGAGATCCTCGTGTTTGTTCTAAGGATAAAAGTTGTAATCTTTTGATTTTCATTATGCGCCTTAAAATAAAGGCATTTCTTTTGAATTTTGTTGTAGGCCAAAGCGTAAGCAAGTTCAAATCAATGACAATCATCCCAACTTTAGAGCATAAAATTTCTTATCGATGCGAGCGAAATTCATGGCGGTGGGTTGGCAACTAACGATCCATTCGACAAACCGGCGTCGCCAAAAGCAGCGTCCGCGTCGCCAGCAGCGTGAAGCGGTCGGCGAGCACTGAAGTGAGTCGGCAAGGCGTCTGAGCCAATGAAACGGCGTGTCGAGTTGACTAAACTCAAGCGTTGGCGAGGCGGAATCAACCGTGCTTAGTCCGTCAATGCAAGCGGGCGCTTAAGCTCGAAAGTTGATCGGGCCGCGGACTCAAACACGGCGACATTACGAACAAAACTAAGCCGGGAAGACCGAAAGAATCGGCGAAGAATCGATGGAAAGCGGCGAAAGCGGCCGGCAAAACGGCGGCGAAATAAACCTCGGCCAAAGTGGCCAAGGTGGCTCGGCCACTTTAGCGAGCCACCTCGGCTGGCCAAAGTGCCTCGACAAATGGCCGAAACCACCAAGGTGGCCCGGCGCCTCCATTGTATAAATAGGGGGTCTTGGACTCGGAGGGGAAAAAGGACGGATTAGAGGACTTGGGCTTGAGATTTTGGGGGATGGCGGGGATTAGAGAGGACTTGGGCTTGGGATTTTGGAGGATTTTTGAAGAGTTCTCCGAGATCCACGGTGTCGGCCTTAGTTAAACACCCGGCGAGCACAAGTCTAGTCGTCGATCTACAAGCGGAAGTGAATTGGTCGAATTCAGATACCCTCTAGGTTAAGCTTCGTCTTAACCTCGGGGATAGCGTGATTTCTCCTAGTAGATCTCACCGCTCGTGATCCTCTCCTTCGTGAGTGTGATCCCTGAGCGATCCTCTCTTTGTGAGTGTGATCCCCTCGGTACCGTTTCCTTAGTGAAGCGAGCCCTTTATCTGTAGTTCGAGAACGGGTCTCTACGGATTGGAATAGCGGTGGTCCACGGACACAAAAAGTCCGACACGGGCAAAGAACCCGCATAGCGAGGTTCGATATATGAGATCCTCGTGTTTGTTCACAAGGATAAAAGTTGTAATCTTTTGATTTTCATTATGCGCCTTAAAATAAAGGCATTTCTTTTGAATTTTGTTGTAGGCCAAAGAAGTTTGTAAGCAAGTTCAAATCAATGACAATCATCCCAACTTTTACAGCGAACAATTGGCAACCACGATGGGAGCCACCGGCCTCAGGTCGAGGAGATCGTCGTGCAGCGGATCCCTATCCGGTGGAGGAAGAGGTCGAGTTGAAGTTCGACCCGGCAATCTGAGGAGGATCTTTCCGTCCTCGAGATCAGTTCCCCATGGCTCAAGAAGATCTCGGCTGCAAGGAGAACCGATGGGCCTCCGATGTAGAGCCCGGGGCGAGTCAACCTCCCATTGCCGCGGTGAAATCCCCGTCCGAAGTCGAGATGGCGCCGAGATAAACGCCGATGGCCCAGCGCTCTCCAGCGAGCCGCCAAAGCGGCGACAAAGCATGGGCGCAAACTTCGCCAAGGCCATGCAATCCATGGATGGGGTCCTTCTGGCGGATCTAAGATCGAACTCCGCGAGAGGCTCGGCCTCAAAATCGGCAGTCCATCAAGCCGTCAACCAGCGAGTGGGTCCGTGTCAAGCGGAACGCTCCGCCTTCGAGGCGTATCCAGGAGCGTCGTGCACTCCTTGCACAAGCACGAGCTTTGGTGCGGCGAGCTTGTGAGTTGAAGAAGGAGGTGGTAAAGAAGCCATCGCGTACCACGGGTTTGGAGACCCAAGTCTAATGGTGTCCCAACCTCATTGCCCACACTCTGTCTCGGCACTTAAGCAGAAGGATACGGCGTTGCAAATCCGCGCCAAGGTCCAAGGCCAGAGCCTCAAAGTCAAAGCGTCTACATCTGAACGATGGTGAAGCCAACTCGTCACCACCACCAAACCAACTATCAAAGATCGCTTGGGTCCTGAAGAACGCGGGTCCTCCTCATCGGGCGCACGTTCGAAGGACCGGGAGATTCTGCAACCCCTGCTTGGGATTAAGATCAGTCAGAGTCCCACGAAACTGCGCTCACATAAGCGGAAGTCAAAGCGAGTTACTTTTCGGTAGTCTTGGCCATTCTCGGAAGGAGGCGGCTCGTCGATGGCGGCGGCGTTATGCAGAGATCGCCAACACCGGCAGTTGCTCCGGTACACCTGCGAACGGTACGTACTACCGTGCAGGAAGTGCGAGAAAATCTCGAAGGGACCCCTAAATTGATGCGTCATGCTTGTGCTCCAAGCTCATCAAGGCGGTGCTTCGAATGCAATTGCGTCAAGAAACTCGAAGAGGTATCGGTCTTCCGGAGGCTTAACAACACGGCAGAGACCTAGGTCAAAGCGACTCGTAGAAGGATGACATCGAAGATGAATTGCGAGATCACTAACAACATGACCGGCAAAGAATGCGTCGTCCTGAGCCATCGGCGCGCCATAGCGGTTAACTTCGTTTGCGGTCGGGACTATCAAAGCGGTCGAGATCGACAAGCTTCCGAAAGGATACCAGCGAGGAGGATGATCGTCGGATATTGGCTCATAATTGCCTCGGATCACCTTGTATCTAGCGAAGGTGCCCCAAGCGCTCATGATCGGTCTGATCAAGTGGCTAAAATGCTAGATGGCGTTGAATAAGCAGCGGAAAACTTCAAGCTAGAGATGGAGCTGGCCATGCAGGGCGATGAGGAAATGCATGATCCAGCGGATCAAGCCTTGAAACATTGAGGCGTCGGTCGGTATCAACATCGATCAAGATGATAGCGATTCGGATCGAGGAGGAAGCACAGAAGATGATAACCCTCCACGAACCCTTAGCGGCTGGGCAAAACATAGATGTTGTTGCTTTCGGGAAGCGAAAGATCAAAGACTTGGAGAGCAAAATCAACTCATTGATTTCCGCTCAAGAAGTAAAAAGAAAGGTATTCCTTGCCCATGCAGGGGAGTGGGAATCAATCCGTGCCGAGTCGAAGTTTAACTTAATAAACTTCACACCATTTGTGGGTTCTGGCAAACACTTGATTTATTTCAAGTCACACCTCGGAGTTATTTACGACGAACCCACGATGGTTCGGTCATTCGTTGGCACCCGCCGTGGGGCGCCGAATGGTACCGCCGTCTCAAGCCGGGAGCATTCATTTGGGAACATGATCTAGCTTCCTTACCAATTTCTTTGATGGCGATCTGAGGTATCGATCGGGACGATAACTCGGAGAAGCGAAAGGCAGACCGTGGATATCTTTGTCAAGCGATCCGGAACAAGGCAATGTTGTCGGGATCCATAACGGAGAGTTCATCCTCCAAACTGCCGCTGATAACTTATCGATAGATGTGCTTGAAGCAATGGGTACTGCACCATCGATAATGGAAGGACGAAGGTTCGTGGAAACAAGAGAAAGATTCCTTAAAGGAAAAAGCGGAAAGAGGCCGGTAGGCAATGAGCTTCAGGCGTAATTGTCCCCATGCAAAGGAAGAAGCGACCTAAGGCAATGATTCGCGGAACCAACATTTCAACTCAACCCCAGCGGCAATGGCTCGCCAGACCGCCGCAGAGCACAATCAGCGTGGCAACACGGGCCACAGCGAGAAAGGCCTGAGGCAGCGATTCGAAATCCTATTCCTTTAGGGGCGGAGATTCAGGTCTCTTCAAATATCTTGTCGAAAATAACAAGATCAAGCTCCCTCAGATTCGAGAATCAAGAGGAAGCAATGAGGTCGAAACGACCCAAAATCTGCTTAGCGTATCAGGGCAATTCATCACCCTACTAAATCTGTTTTAGGCCTTGGGGATAAAATCCGGGCTTTAATTGATGTGGGGTCATCACTATGAAGCCGTCAAAGAAAGATTCGGGCGAATGCGGTGTCCATAAGCCGAGGGTCGGTACCGTTGACATGGTTTGAACTGAACCCGGTGGTCAAAGTCGTGATGAAAGCGGTGAATGGCGACCCACAAGCAGCGCCGAAAGGACTTGTATCATTATCTGACCGAATGGCGAAGTCTTGTGGAGTCCACGAAGCCTACTTGAGAAGATGAGCAATGGGTAGCCTCTTCTTCGTTGAAGAAAAAGCAGCGAAGGGAAAGGCATGCCATGCTACTACTACGCAGTGCGGAGGCGATGAGCAGTGGTAACATTCCATGTCAGAAGGAACACAGAAGCCAGCGCCACGAGGTGGACCGCAGTACAAATACAAGTACCGGAAGTCCCGACCCTAATGCCAAGCGGCTCTGAGTAGGGGGGTACCAACAAATCCCCTCACTTTCGCCTGAGAGAAAGCACAACAGGTGGGCGCAAAGCTCACAACCAGCGGCCGCCAAAGTTCCGGCTCGGCGATCTCGGTCGATGGCAGATTGGAAGAGTTAAGCGGGGAACCCGAACTCCATGCCGCTTTGGCGTAATGGCACAATTGGCCAATATCCCGCAAGGATCACTCTCTATGAGTTGCTGCGGTTATCAAAAGAGGCGAGAGAAGCTCTTCAAGAAGCCCTCGCCGATTAAGTCTTCCTCACCCGAGTTAGGCGAGTCGGAGAAATCGGCCCAACAATCTAATCTTGCGACTAAACACTTCCCTGCATCACTTTTACAAAGGAGGATATGCGAGCGAATTCAAGCACGATAGGCGCTATACTTCACCGGGTATATTGGTTCGGCAGTTAGCGGATCAGTCGTCAGGGTTCGTATGTAAGTCATGCCCTGCGCCTCATGTATCATCTTGGAATTCACGCGGTAGGCATCAACGAGGCACAATGATTTATGGATTTAACACAGCGGTCGGCAGCTTGGTAAGATCGGATAAAGTGCCAAATGGGGACTTAAAGTCGAATTCTGCTATGTGATTAGCGGAGACTTCCTATAACTTATTGTTGGGTGACCTTGGATCCACAATAATGTTATAGTCCCTCTACTCTTCATCAGTGTCTCAAATATGTAGACCACGAATAATGATCAAAGGCGGTTGTCGCGGACAAACAACCGTTTAAGGGATGGAGAATTATTTCTTGATTCTCTCCTCTGCGGTAATGAGTGGCGAATCATCACTGAAAGGCAGAGGCCGGTGGAGAAACGTCGGCGCGGGCTTGGTTATAGTGGTGGTTTTGTTTTAAATAACATTGTACCCTTGTAATCAATCTTGGCGATGAAGAATCGTCGGATGAACATTATAATTGGCAAATTGCCGATGAATTAATAAATGGCGATTTAGAGTACCCTTTGTCTTTAAAAGATGTGATGGCGAGTTTATCACGATAATCAGAGTTGCACCTACTTCGGTCATTTTGCTACACAAAGCGGTTCGAGACTCCTTTGGGACAACTTTCGTCATCCCGAAGATCGAGTAGTGAAAAGACTTGGTTTCACGGTAAGGAGATGCGGTTCAGGCCGAATCATTTCTTAGAGCGGCGAAGGCGACAATGGACCTATCCCCACACATTGAGATATAGTCGAAACGGGTATCATGAAGAGAGGGTACAACAAACACAAGGAGAAGGTCTATGTTTTGGTGAGGTCCTCGAGTCCCTCAGGCGGCATATGTCCCAAAGAAGCGGATAATTACTATGCATTTAGAAGGGGATTGGGATACGAATCCTCCTCGGAAGATGAATGCTTCGTGGTGATTGATAATAATCCACCGGTGAGAGGCGGACATTCGTCGATTCTTGGGATTACGACCTGCCTGGAGAAGCTTTCAAGGCTTTAATGTCAAATATGGCTGATTGATCTCTTTGTTGAGAGTGATGAAGACATGCGACATGGGAAGACCCATGGATCCATCAACTCAAGCGGTTGGGGATAGGTTCGAACAAAGAGAACCCCCACTAAGGATGGATAGTCGAGTTAATATGGGTGATGAAGAGCATCCTAAACTCATAAACATCAGCAATACGCTCCCGGAAGAAAGGAAGAGTTGATTGCCCTAATTAGGGAGTATATCGATGTATTAGCCTAGAGTTACGAGGACATGCGGGACTTCGACCTAGTAATGGCGACACATAAGCCTCAACATCAGCGGACGTCAAACTGTCAAGAAACAGCGGCAAAGGCGATTTTGTCCACAAATCTTGCAGAACGTGTCGTCGGCGAAGTGAAGAAACTCATAGAATCGAGAGATTCATCGAGGAAATTCAACATTCCAGTTGGGTGTGCGAATATAGTCGGTCATGAAGAAAATGGGTCGATTAGGATGCAGTATGCATTCTGAGAGACCTCAGCGGCTTGCTAGAAAGATGACTTTCCTTCAATCGATGTCATAGTTGACAACGCGTGTGGATTTGAAAGAATGTCCTTTATGGATGGCTTTTAGGGGTATAATCAAATCAAGATGCACCCGATGGCCAAACACACGGCGTTGAAGCATACATCGGCATATATTGCTACGGTCATCTTGTTCGGCCTCAAAATGCCGGCGCAACATACAGCGAGCAATGGCGGAGATTTTCGGGATCATCTTGGAGAAAGCGGTGAATGCTCGTCGGCGACTTAGTGCGTGAAAAGCGTGACAAAGGAGATCACATCAAAGATCTTAGAACGGTTTCGAGCTCATGCGAGCCCATCGGCTAAAGATGAATCTGCCAAATCCTTCCTTGGGATGTCGGCGGCAAGTTCCTTCATCGTCACAACAAAGGAATCCATGTCGATCGACAAAGTAAAGGCGATTCAGAATTGCAACCCAGAAATCTGAGAACCGAGGGGGTTACAAAGGCGATGGCGTACATCCGGCGGTTCATATCGAACCTATCAGGAAGTGCCAACCGTTCTCTAAGTTGAACAAGAAGAGGCGTGTCATTTATTTGGGGCGGCGCTGCCGGCATTCGAAGAGATCAAATCGTATCTCGCTAAACCTCTGTTTCTTGTTGCACGTGATGGAAAACGTTTTGATCTACGTCAAGGCAGCGGATCATTCGTTAAGCGCTTTACCATGGAGGCGGCGGCGGCGATCCGAAACGGCGATGTATTACAGAGAACATTAGTGGTCTTTGAGTCGATATCAATGGTTGAAGCGGTGCCTTGCATTAGTGTTAGCGATTGAGAAAATCGGCACTATTTAGTCGGACGGGCGATTTATGTTATCTCTAGCGTAAATCCGGTCGAATATTTATGACCCGTAGGCCTCAATGAGTTGGCGTTTGGCGAAATGGGCCTTGCTCTTGTCCCGATATGACTTGCACTTCAAACAAGTCGGTCAAAGGACAAGCGATTTGCGATCTCTTGGTACCCGGCCGGACAGCGGGCGGATTGAGCTATATGATGATCTTCGGGATGAAGTCCACGAAGTCAACACTACATCGCACCAACAAATATGGCGATTGCTTTGTGAACTTCTCGAGCTACTAATGTGGCAAGTGCCCGGATGTTCTAAGATTTCAGCGGAGTCGGGGTTGTCTTAGTTTCCCAGGAATCATGTCATGCCCGTGCTTATTCACTCACGAACCTTGTTCTAATAGCGTAGCCGAATACAGCGCTACTTGGACTTAGCCGCCAAGGTGGGGTCGAATATCTCGGCGTCTGGCGATTAAATTGATAGTTAAGGTTCGTGGTGACTCACGAAGTGAGGAATCGGATCTAATCCTATCATCGGATAGCTGTTGAAATGGCGGACTCATTGAAGAGTTTTCATCGAATATATCAGCGCCTCCAAAGCGCTTATCGCGGATGCTGCTGGCGGCGTTAGGCGTAGTTAGCACAACCTTAGAGACCGAGCAACTAGTTACGGTCGGGACTCACCAACTCTTACGTTACCATTATACGATGAGACACAAGAAGATAAGGGGTAGTTACCAAAAGTACATGCCCCAAACCAAGTTGGAGCCGAGATTGGCTTTCCTATCATCGACTCGTCTTACATGGCATTCTGCGGAAGGCGTGAGGGAAAAGTCAATCCGTGAAGAGCTCAAGATTCTTTTGACACTCAAACCCGGATGTTATATCGTCGGAATGCGATGGTCTTTGCTCCGATGCCTCTCAAACAAAGAGGAGAGGTCCCGGGGAAGCACGAAGGTGAATGTAGTGCGCACCGCACGGTCCCAAGCTCTACGATCGTCGAGGAGAATGGGCTACTTTTGGCCACGATGATTAATGGCGGTTCGAATGCGCTCGGAAATGCCAGCGTGTCAAATTCCGCAATTATATGCATCGACCTCTGGCGGTTGCATCCCGGCCATCACGGCCATTCGAGACATGGGGAATGGGCGTTGTAGGTCCCATTTTCCTCCGTCGGTCAAAGGCGTCGGTTTATTCTAGCGATCACGTTACTTCTCCAAGTGGGCGAGAAGCAATCGCTAAAAGAAGTCAAAGCGATGCAATCGTCAAATTTATCAAACACCATGTCATCTAGCCACGGTGTTCCAAGGCGGATCGTGCATGACAGCGGTCCCCAATTCATCGGCAATTCCTTCATCGGGTTTTGCGAAAAGTTCAAAATACAAGATGTCGTCGGCGGCCTATAATCCGGCGGCAAATGGATTAGCGAGGCATTCAACAAGGCGATTATCAAAATTCAGTCGAAGCTTGTGAAGAATAACAAGCGAGGCGGGATGATAAACTTCGGAGAAGCACTCTGGGCATATCGCTGTGATACGCCGCGCCAGTGGAGCGACCGTACTCCACGGTTTCTGGTGCGGCATTCTCCGTTGAAATCAGATTCCGTCGCCATCGCCCTTTCCAGAGATGGCGGTAGAAGAACAACATCAAAAGCGTCTCGAAGAGCTTGAGATGTTAGATGAAAGCGCGGAGGCTCAACAATGCATTGAGTTCTACCAAGCTAGGATGTCGAGGCTTTCAACAAGAAAGTTGACGAGGAACCTTTAGAAGGAGATTTGGTCTCGGCTGCTTTCGGCGACCGATAATCCTCACTTCAAAAAGAAAGGTAAATTCGAACCTAAATGGGAGGTCGTTTGTAATAGAAGCGGTTTACTCAGATTAGCGTATCGCCTAATTACCCAAAGTGGCGGCCAGGCAATTAATCTAGATAAATGGGAAGTTCTGAGAAATACTACCTTAGTATCTTGGGATAACCCGTTCGGCGGGAAGTTCGTGGGATATTTCACCCACTTTTCTTGAGGATAACCACGATTTGTCCTCCATCATAATTTCCCCATGATCAAATTCCTTGGCGGTAGGTCTACAAATTTTACGGTACATTACCAAAATCCTCTTGATTCGTCTATGAACAAGAGGCCCTCAAAATTCCTTTCAGCAGGAGATAGAATATAAAATTCTTCCTCTCCAAGCGTAAATTCCTTTAAGTGTCAGCGGAGGGTCCCATCTCTATCTTAGGTAGCGGCCGGATGAAGTATCTTGTAGGGATTTTCGAGACCGGGTTGTCCGCTGAAGGTCACACAGGTCTCTTCTCGTTGGAGATCCACTCTTAGTTCCATCTCTCATCTTAGGTAGCGCCGTGAAGGTCGCGGGATTTTCGAGACGGGTTGTCCTTTGAAGGTCACTGAGTCTCTTCGGTTCTCAGTGGATCCCATCTTAGTTCCATCTCTCTCTAGGTGGCCCGGTGAAGGTATCTTGTAGGGATTTTGGAACCGGGTTGTCCTGCTGAGGGTCACGAGTCTCTTCGGTTCTCGGTGGAGATCCACTCTTAGTTCCATCTCTCTCTTAGGTAGCCGTTGAAGGTATCTTGTAGGGATTTTCGAACCGGGTTGTCCTTTGAAGGTCACTGGAGTCTCCGGTTCTCGGAGTGGAGATCCTCTTAGTTCCATCTCTCTCTAGGTAGCGCCCGTGAAGGTATCTTGGGATTTTCGAACCGGAGTTGTCCTTTGAAGGTCTGAGTCTCTTCGGTTCAGTGGAAGTCCACTCTGGATTCCATCTCTCTAGAGTAGCCCGTGAAGGTATCTTGTAGGAATTTTGGAACGGGTTGTCCTTTGAAGGTCTGAGTCTCCGGTTCTCGAGTGGAATCCACTCTTGGTTCCATCTCTCTCTAGGTAGCGGTGTCTTGTAGGGATTTTGGAACCGGGTTGTCGCTGGTCACACGAGTCTCTTCGGTTCTCGGTGGAGATCGCTCTTGGTTCCATCTCTCTCTAGGTGGCCCAGTGAAGGTATCTTGGGGGATTTTGAGACAGGTTGTCGCTGAAGGTCACGAGTCTCATCGGTTCTCAGTGGAGATCCACTCTTAGTTCCATCTCTCTCTAGGTAGCGCCGCTGAAGGTATCTTGTAGGGATTTCCTGAGACCCGGGTTGTCCAGCAGAAGGTCTGAGTCTTTTCGAATTCCCTCAATGAGGCCCTTTCTTTGTGGTCTCATTAGAAAGCGAACATAAGTTCCTTCTCTCTCCCACCTCAATCAATCTTGGCCGGTTCGGTCATTTCTCCAGGTCAAAAGGGGACACGAGTTCATCTTGGGGCATTCTATCCAGAAGCCTAAGAAGGGATAAAGTCAGCATACCACCAGCGTTGCGAGGTTTAGTCTTTTAGATTGAAGAGACACCAAAGGTTCATCTTGGGTATTTTATCCGAAACCTAGAAGGGATAAAGCCTTAGCGCCACCGCTGCGTTGCGGTTTAGTCTTTTCGATTGAAGAACTGAGTTGATGGGGCATTTTATCCGAAGCCTAAGAAGGGATAAAGCCAGGCCTGCCATAGCGTTGCGGTTTAGTCTTTCTCCGATTGAAGACACGAGTTGATTAGGGGCATAGAAGCCTAAGAAGGGATAAACCCAGCCCTCTGCAGCGTTCTTGGGTTTAGTCTTTCTCAGATTGAAGAAGACACGAGTTCGATTAAGGGCATTTTATCCGAAGCCTAAGAAGGGATAAAACCAGCGCTCCTTAGCGTGGCGGTTTAGTCTTTCTCGTTGAAGAAGACACGAGTTCGATTAAGGGCATTTTATCCTGAAGCCTAAGAGGGATAAAGCCAGCGCTTCACCGTTGCGGGTTAGTCTTCGAGTGCTTTTAGATATCAATTGGGCTCCATTAGAATTCCTACTTGTTGTCAAATAGGACTCCTTATTGAAGAAGATTGGGTCCATATGGGATTGTTATAAATACCACAAACCCTCCTTCCTCTTGACCTAGGTAGGCCCCCTCTCTGTGTTTTCCTCTTGTTTTCTGCTCGCCTCGTGTCGTTTAGTCTCTTTCGAACAAGGTATGCACGAGAGTTTTGCAAGTTCTTTTCTTCTTCTTTTTTCTTTTTTCTTGTGCATCGCGGTGTAT